>JBBHKE010002725.1:170379-219015 GCA_037447655.1 Zygnema cylindricum | reverse complement strand
TTACCAAGAAACAAAATAAATAACCAATAATGTGTTGAAAGTCAATTTATAAATTCTGATATTCATTTGATTAAGTAAATTAATCAACTGCAAACTAAAATTGGTTTATTTTGCATTAACACTGAACCTAAACCCAATAATTCTTAGGTATATACTGGTCTAATTCCAACTAAGAAAATAAAATAGGTAGTATAATAAATTGAACAGGAATGCTTGATAAATATGGAGAGATAAATGAACAACATAAGGCATTTCATTCAAATGAGTAACATTAAATGTTTATAATGTTATTCATAACAAAATATTACACAACATGAAATATAATCAATTATATTCGGAGGATACCTGCTACTCATAGGTGGTTCCAAAGTCACAACATTTCGATATGTTCGGTACGATATAAAGGTACTGAAAGTACACTGCCCGTCGCTATTAGTGTATAAAACATTTCTAGGGCACTAAATTGTCTTTAACTTTCCTCCAGTAAAAGGTAAGACCGTTACCCTTCCATTGCTTGCCTCCAAAAAAAAAATCAAACAGTCAACAATATAGCTTTGACTGCCCCGAAAATGTTTCATACTAATGACGATGGGCAGTATACCGTATCGAGGAGTAGGTGAGATATGCCTGTCCACTTATCTATGTTCATGCATCACGTGTCTTGATTTTCCAGGTTTACTGCTATGTCTTTTCCACCCATTTAACAGTGAGTTTTGCGCTGAAGAACTTCGAAATTTACAATTCAATCACTATTTTGTGGTGTATCGTTTTTGTTAAAGCACTTTTCTGCTTTTTTTATTAAAATTTATCCTATAAATTCCAATATGTATATACGTTTAATTATCGGCTATTGGACACCCCAATATCACCATTTATCAATTATCGGAAGCAGACAGTCGACATGAAAACTTCCATGGGACTAGCCTCATATTTCTCTAAACATTGATTACATTCCCCTCCCTCTCCCCCCTCTCCCATTTTCCCTTTTCCCTTTTCCCTTTTTTTTTTCTCTTTTCCCTCCCAGCAAAACAAACGATAAAATAAGTCATCTTAACGATGAAATCAGAATTCTTCTACTTAAAAAAAAAAACATCATCAAAACAAACAAAAAGACAACCATAGAGAGAGAGAGAGAGAGAGAGAGAGAGAGAGAGAGAGAGAGAGAGAGAGAGAGAGAGAGAGCGGAAATAAATAAAAAAACAATAATCACCTAAAATTTGATCCCCTTTGATCCTGAAGCTTGGGTCCATATGCAACATTTGTCGTACGAGGTCTTTCGCAGGCTCCGAAACCGATTTCCACGGTCCACTCGTTAGGTCCAATTTTCCTTCTTTGATTGCGGCCCTAATACCCTCTGTATCTTTTGCCCAAAAAGGGGGTACTCCACATAAAAGAATATAAAGGACCACTCCCGCACTCCAAATATCTGCCTCGGGGCCATAGCTGTTCCGGAGGACTTCAGGAGCCTAGTGGGAGGAGAGGGAGAGGGTGGAGGGGGAGAAGGAGAGGGTGGAGGGGGAGAGGGAGAGAGGAAAGTGGGAGAGGGAGAGGTAGGGAGTGGGCCAAGGAGAGGGGGGGGGCAGCAGGAGAGGGAGAAAGGGGAGGGGCGATGGATGCACGCAGTTAGTGTGTGCGAGAGGAGATTGCATCCATTCAAGGTGTATAAGTGAGAAAGAGGGGAGAGAATGGGAGAGAAAGAGAAACTCCCACTCTGTGAGAGCAGATTGAGAGAGACATTGTGTGCGAGTGATAACGTATGAGAGGGAAAGTGAGGTGCATTCATAAGGGAGAGGGGGAGAGACTGTATCTAGAGTGTAACTACATGTGCAATAACAACAACTAACCATTTCAATGTGCTAACTGACCGCAAAAGTAATCCCAAAAAAGGACTCATTAAAGTTTTAAAAATAAAATTCCAAATGAAGAAAGCCTCGAAATAATAACCCTGAAAAATCCTCCAAAGAAAAACGACTAAAACTATAACTCTAAGATAACTCCAAGAACAACCTGACGATTTCTAAATATAACTCACCAGATAAAATGGCGTTCCCACTTCCTCTGTGCATGGAGTGCCTGTTTCCATTCCATCATACATTTTAACAGTCAGCCTTAAATTTACATCCGATCTCTTCCATACAAATTACATGACAAACAACGACAAGACGGGCATTACAAATACGTCAGGGTGTATTTTGTTTTTCTGTTAAATCTGTTGTTTGAAAAACATGTCTCATCTCCACTAATTTTAGGTTATGTTTCTAAAAAAAATCAAGAATTATGTAAAATCAAACAAAATCCTTAAAAAATCCTAAAGATGACATCTTTTCAGCTGCAACAAGGCCTTTCTGATTCCAATACCAATACCAACACCAAAAACAATACCAACACTAATTCCCGATTCTACAAACATCCCCTTCCATTGCTACAACTAGTTAACTTTGAAACTTGAACATAAAATGTTTCAAAAATGCAGCATTAAGGTGCAATGAGCAGAGAATATTATCTGTATCAAAAATTTCATGCAAACTGAATGTTTTGTCCTACAAATTGCTTTGTAAAATAAAAATTCTAAACTAAAATGTGCCAGCAGAAAGCTAAAAATATTAACTTAACGCTTACACCGTCAACTGCTACCCCTCATTGGAAACCTAAATTGCTGTCATCCTCATTCCCCCCTAATCATAAAGACCATTTTCTACCTATCTTTCTCTTTCATCCTATTTATCGATTTACTGTTTTTCTACCTGGCCTTCTTTCCTCAATAACACTAAGCTAAAAAAGAAACATCCTAATCATATCGCAAACCTCAAATGTCACAGTTCCAGTTCAAAGTGTCTCCTGGATCACCCGTTTTCTTTACATTTATCCAAGAAAAAAAATCATTTCTTCCAGCCACATACAGTCCTCTCCCTCTCTCTCTCCCCCACGTCTTGTCCCTCTCTATTTTTTTCCTTCTCCATCATCTCGTGTAATCAATGTACATCAATTTAGTTATAATTACTCACCTTTCAAACAGTTTTTTTATCCATTAGTATCCACTCATGTCCACTTTTCTCAAATATCCCACTAATGAAAACCGTACAAGATCCAGCGCTATTTACTGCGATAACCTTCATCTTGTAAACCCTAAAAAAAATCCCATCTACAGCTCAAAAAAGGACAAAATCTGACCAAGAAGAGTCACAATCCAGAAAACTGTAATTTTCAAATATCGTTCATAAGTTAAACTAGAACCAGACCTATTTCAGTGCCTCTTATGTTCGCTATCCTGCAAACCCTAACCTTTTCAGCGCCAAAAGGTGAACATATTTGCAGATAGTTGAAGAGAGAGAGAGAGAGAGAGAGAGAGAGAGAGAGACAGATGGAAAGGATGAAATTTTACCAGGAGTGAAAGGAGTGGCAACCCCAAAATCGATAACTTTCACTGATGTATCGTTATCCTTTGAACAGAGGAGAATATTTTCTGGTTTCAAATCTCGATGAATATATCCGAGAGCGTGACAGTATCTCAGAACTCCCACGACAGTACGGCAAACTATTGCTCCCTCCTGTTCAGTATACCGTTTTTTCACCATGATTCGGTCAAAAAGCTCTCCTCCTTCACAAAGTTCCATTACTAAGTGGACATTCTGTACCTCACAAATAGAGAGGGAAAAAAGAATAAAGAACCATTAGCGAACGAGATTTTTCTCCAGCAATAAATACACATACATAATAAAAACAGCACGTAGGCAGAAACACCATCAATAAAACATGCAAAAATAACAGACGAAAACATAGACATACGCACAAAAAAATGATGCGGCGTACATGATACAAAGACATACACAATACAAATATTTAAAAATATATAGATATGGTCAAACCAAAAATTGGAGGCTATCTTATGGAGAATGACAAAATCATGAAGTAAAATCAATCCCAGTGACACATGCGATGATGAGAAAAATACTTGGAAAAAACAACCACCAAGGACCCACTCCCTAAAAATCCTCAAAAAAAAGAGCCACTGGGAATAGCTTAACCGACAATAGTCAACAGAGGTGCAAATCAACAGCTCTGAGGTGAATTCTGGATTATTGTTGAATTTTTACAAACTTTTTATTTCAACTTACTACAATTCGCATCCAATCATTACCAAAATAACATTACAGACTGAAAAACCTAAAATTGCCAAAAAAACGAAAGATAATGTCAGAAAATGAAAATTCAGATTCATCGTGGAGCTGTCAATAACCAACATCCCTAAAGAACCAGTTAGAGATGACAAAAAAAAACCCTAAAACTATCAGAAAAAAGGCCACCACTACTTGTTTGACCAAGAGGTTTCTATGCCGCAGATTCAGATAAAATGTGGATCATCATTCAATTTCTAGCACTCTGTAATGGACACATTAAATTGCGTCTTAATGTTCCTGCTGATTTTGATGGCATTTTCACAGAGTAAAGAAAATAGGTCGTCACAGAATGAAAACTAACACTCTTTCTGGTCCTTTCTGAATTAGGGGTTTTACCAGTGGATCCTCAAAAGCTCCTTTCAAACTGACTACATGGGGGTGCCCCTGTAGAAGCTCCATCACTGTCACTTCCCTTCTCACATCATCCGCATCTTGCCAAGTCTGGTTTAAAAAAAAAAAAAGGGGTACAGATCAGACAATTATCAATGTGAACTATAATTAGAAAAGGTGTGGCATCAAACTCAAAAAGAGAATTATCCTGTAAAATCAAGAAGAAAAAACACAACTGATCAATGAAAGATCTAGATCAGAATTCTGTTTTACAACGAGTAACTTTAAACACGAAGAAACAGAGTTTGCCCTAAAATAGTGAATATTAAGGCAGTAGAACCGATCGACCAATTGTCAGACAAATCAAAAAAACCGCCAAAAAAGAACTAACTGGATTTGCTGTGGACCACAGTTGCCTTTGAAGAAACAATTATGGCCCATAAGTATCCACAATTGACAGTTCTCTTCAGATTACAACAATGGTCTATTTCCATCCACACTACCAGTCTGTCCACACAAATTGCACCGAAAGGGGAACTCAGTAACTTAGGGACAATATCTGGGTAAACCATTAGTGTGTGGTCTAAAGTAGTAAAGTACCCAATAATTATTGGGTACTATTATATTATTCAAGAAGCAGCAAAGGTTATCTTAATAAATATCGTCAAAAAAGACATTCTCTGTGAAAATAGATATTGCTCTTACACTTTTTACTGAAACAACCATTCGAATGTTTGTGTAAAACACCAGCGTTAGGGCAAAGTAAAAAAAATAAAAATAAAAACGGACGGAAAAAGTTTCTGGGGATCACAAATACAATTGTGCCGTTTATGGTGATGGATTAGGGTATTTTTCTGCACCTGTGCTACGTAGAGAGACACTTTTTTCCCATTTAGGCCCTTTTCTTTTACACAGAACCCAGTGATTCAGGCAATTTTGATGGGCAGAACTATTGCGAGCAGCTCAACCTAATAAGGGTGGACAGACAATACATAAAAAGAAGGAAACCAACAGCAAATGCTTTTGTATGAACTTTCAGCTGAACTTTCAGATGAGCTTTCGGACACCAAAAATGCAAATCAATGGCTAACATGCGCGCCTCTCAGACCTGAGGTGAACAGTTTACATCAAGGTGTTACTTGAAGAAGAAAAGCAGCGTTTACGTCGAACATAAAAACAGCATTAACATGAAGCAGAAAAAATAAACTATTTAAGATACAAACCGTTTGCTTTTCTTTGACATTTCAGAACTTCCATGCTCAGATGCACATACCTCCACAAAATTCCTCCAAAAAAAAATTTGAAACGAAACGCATACAAGAAAAACAGAGCCACAAAGTTTAACTCACCTTGAGCCTTGCCTTGCTAATACTTTTGCAAGCCAGTTTTTCTCCCGTTTTTCGATCCAAACAAACTCGTATCACGCCGAACCGACCCCTCCCAAGCTCCTCCATTTGCAACTGATACTTCTCTCTCACATTCGCAAACGGCCTTTGTAACACATTGTCTCCCGGACCATCTTGTCGAACCCTACTCATCGGCATTCCCTGAATCGAATGGGAACCTCCCGACGCCATTCTCGCGTTTTTCTGAGCTTGAACGGAAGCCAAAGAAAGAGCCAAAGAAGCCGCGAGTCTCTCACTTGCAGTTTGAGGAGCTCCCTGAATCCTTTGAGAAGAACTTCCCCCAATATTTCCCATACTTCCCACATTTCTCGCCGGAGAAAATAAACCTTCTGGTTTATTATGTAAACGTGCTTTCGCAGGCGACGTTCCATCACGGTGAATTCTCTGTTGATCTTGTGAAGAAGAAGAAGAAATAGAGCTCCCTCCTCCTCCTCCTTTTGCAACGTTATTATTTTCAGTTCGAGAAGAGGACGAAGCTGGCGATCCTCGAGATGCTTGCATTTGTCCAGATCCTCCTTCATTCTCTTCTGCTATTGGTTCTTGCCACGCGTCACTATTTCCTCTCCCTCTACCCGAAATCCTCCTTCCTACAGAGGAAATAGAAGAAGAAGGAGAAGAGGAGGTAGAGGTAGGCGCATTTCCATTTCCAGAGGCTGCTTGCTCTCCCTCTTCTGTCGTATGTACCGCATTCTTATTCCTACTTAACCTTCTTTGAGCAGCTCCTTTCTGTTGTCTCTCCCCTTGAAATATATCTTTCACAGATTTATGACTAGAGAGAGACCTAGGACCCTGTTTGAGTTTGTCAAACCCTAAACTGACTCCAAAATCTCTCCCAAAATCGCGAGGAAGAAGCTGTCCAGACCTTGACCTTTGGCCTAATTGCATCCCTTCTACTTCTTCACTATTCTCCACTCCCCCCCCTCCTCCTCTAGGCTGTAATGTTCCTGAACCACCTGCTGTTTTTTTAACCCCATTTATACCATCTGCTTGTAAAATATCTCTCGGCGCCACTTGTCCGATCCTCGTTGACCTTGCCGATAAATTTGCTCCACTCATTCTCTCCTCCTCAGTTAACTCTCGAGGAGTCAACTGACCAGATCTCTGTCTGCCTGCTTCTTCTGTTCCGTTGCCTGCTCCGTTGCCGGTTCCGTTTCCAGTTCCGTTACCTGTTCCATTACTGGAAACGGACCAATCCCGAGCCGTCAACACGCCAGACCTGGCCTTACTACTTCTATGGCTCTCTCTCTCAACCGGAAAATCTCGGGGGGTAAGAACACCTGATTTTGACCCAGACGTATGTTGAGATCCTTTCGAAGGTTCGAGAATGTGTTTTTCCTTAGGAGCAGTAGAGACAGGAAGTTCTCCACCATACATATTTCTGAGAATGGTCTCAATCGAGGGATTTCGGCGATGCCTCGACGATCTTTCTGATAAAGATACCGATATTTGCGATATTCGATGACTCTCGTTTGATTCCCCCTCAGCTTTTTTGTCTGTGGAAAGTCCAAAGCCTGAGGAAGAAGACGAATTTGACAAAGAAGTGGAACGTAAACTTCCCCCTTTAATTATTCGATTGTGCGAGTTTCCAAGAGAGCTAATATTACTATTAATCCGGTTTCTATTCCCCATAATCGGAGCGACTCGTCGGAGAGAACGTTCTTGGAGAGGATCTCCTAATTCTCCGACAGAATCTCCTTCTTCTCCTTTTAATCCAGCCTCATCTTCTTCTCCTTCTCCTCTACTAGAATCATACTCTTCATCTAGACCGTCCGTTTCTCCATCCGATTTGGCATCTTTTAGTCGATCGTCAAATGAATTTGATTTCATATAAGAAGGTGTTAAAGGGCCGGAGGCGGCTACAAAAGCTCTTCTTCCATAAGAAGGATTATTTATTCTCTGTTCCGACGGAGTACCAGATTTTTCAAATTCGTCTTGACTTTGTAAAGAAGCCCGAACGAGACACCTTTTTTTTCAACCCTAAACTCTTAAGAAGGCCCATTTTAGCGGTCGAATACTACAAAAAATGGTTACAAAAAGTGATTGTAAGCAATAGCTTAGACCGTACAGCCTCACATAGACCTGATTTTTAAAACCGGTTCATACTTCTGAGGCTTGGAATATAGTAAATTTTTTTAGTGTTATGTAGACGCAGATAATAGGAAGCTTGATAGAAAATGAAATGTTGAAATAAAGAACATTGAAGTGAACTAGTTTATGCAACGGTTTTCGTGACAACTCTTTTTTTATGTTGGAAAACAAGAGAGAAAAGGATGTTTTTCTGCTCTTTTCTGCTACGGCTGCTGCTTACAGAATGCTGATCTTCATTAACGTTAAGGATTTGGAAATGATGGAGACTTGCCTCGGAGCAGGAAACCGTACAGAAAAACATGAATAAAACAAATAAAGTACGCGCCGCGTGGCATTAAAGCCGTACAATGAGCCACGCTTTCAGCGACCTGCTAAAACTAAACGACGTCGCGCCCTCGTCGTCAAAAAAAAAAAAGGTTCATTTCGAGTTCATATGGCATCATTTCGCGAACGCGTATGCTGATGCGATCAGCACATACTAAATCAGGTGTTCATTGACTCTACGATTGACAATCAGCGCTACGGTAAATTATGTGTGCATAAGCATATCCAGTGTGTCCCGCAAGACGTCAAAATATAGGATATATCGGGAAAAAACTACGAGCCGCCGGCGGCTAGAATTTGTACAGCCGAAATAACGTTGTTCTATAACCGGAGCTGGTGGGACCGACAAGCGGCTACCGTTTGTACCGTGCGAACAAGCTGTCCAGTATGTGCTGCTGAAGAGCACAGGTGGCTGGGAGTAGGCTGGGCCCTTGGTACGTACGGACATGCAACAGGATTGCGATTGTCCGTACTTTTCTTGACAAAATACCGTGAAATGCAGAACTCTAGTCGTACAATAACCAAAGTACGGTATCAATGTCGAGAACGTGCGAGCAGGCAAACGCCGTATTATATTATATATAATCAAAAGTAGGGTCAACAGACTTTAGACCGACTAAATCCATAACTCAATATAGATAAAGACGAAATCAGGCCTATTACAATACTTTGTCGTAAAACGACAAATCAGACAAATACCAAGAAGAATAAAAGTTAATATTTGGAAATTACGATCAGCCAATTGACTGTAACGAATCCAGTGATGATTGACGTTTTGAAGTGTTTTGAACGTCGACATGGAAGTCTTTTGGGAGTTTTGTTCAAGAACGTCGCTAACAAAAAGTACAGTACGGTAGACGTCCCAGCCACCACCAAGTGTAAAAAATGTGGAGGAAGACCGTACTGTAGCCGTTTTTTTCACAGTCGGCTGTCGACGTCATTCCAGGGGCCGACAGAATATGTTAACGGTCAGAAAAAGTATTGCCTACGGTTCCGGATACGGAATATTATTGGCAATTTGAAACCCTACGCCTCCACCGATGCTGACAGCCCATAGGTCCTGTACTTTCAGGCCAGCGTCCACCAGCCCAATCATCGGGTCGGAGCAAGTAGGGAGGGGATACGTCAGCATATCAGACAAATTTTCGATATGGTAACAGTGCAGTACAGTTGCCCGTGATGTCCACCTCTTCGGAGTCAGTATCAGTTCCGCAATTATTTTCGATTCCCTAGAATCGAACTTTTAATGCGTAACATTTATGATTTTAGGGAATACTGAGGACACCAACAGGATTTGTTGTGTACACCAACCTCCAGACTGTGCGTATCTTTTTTGAGGATTCGTACGGTAATACTCGGTAACTGTCAGCATTCGCTGTCTACCATGACGTCACCTTCCACCGTAGAACAGAAATACGGTCAGCTAGTTCGAACACTACACCAACTTTATGTTTTATAAGTACAACATTTCAGTTCTTCCAAGGGTTCCGTACAATCATGACATATGTAGAAAGTGACAATTCTATGTGCATTGCTATTAATACTGATTCACGCTTGGACTGGGACTGTGGTTTATAGCATATCGACAGGAAATCGCGAAGTTTCGGAAAAGTAGGCGTAAATTCCGCGCCTCATTCGTCGAAAAGGAAATATTCCCGCAATTATAGGGTTTCGTCCTTTTGCTGAGCTGTCGTCATTTTGACATTGTACTTTAAAATCAAAGTCTCGATCGTTAATGTACGGGAAAAAAGTTCGAAATAAAACATAAGACTCGAACACATTTTGTACACTTTGTTCTCTGGTTTCAACTATTTTTCGGGTTCGTCATTTAGTCTACGCTTAGGATTTTTTCTTGGGGAGATTCAAATGGACCACTAGAATCTTCGCTATCGACCACTTAAAATGGAGCAACGCGACAACGAGATTTAGGACAATTTTGAAATACTATTTGGTAAAGTACAGCAAGGGTATCGAACAAGCCCCCATACAAGTGTGGGACCTTCGGCACCTCGCGGCACCTCGCGCCGACATTTGGCACCTCTCGGGATCGAGTACAGTACACCGTGAATCGTTATTCGCGTAAAGGTTTCTTTAGCGTGTAGGAACAATTACCGTTATTTACGCTAATTGAGAATTTGGATTTTTTCAAAAAAAACATACATACTGGATATTTACTTATAATGTACAGTAAAGATTTAACGGTACAGCAAGCTAAACGGCCAGTTTCCATGACGACTTTACAAAATCCTTGCCCGCGCCATATGGACGTTAACTACAATTCTGAACAGTACACCGTGAATCGCTATTAGCGTAATAAAAAATATAGCGTAATGAAACAATTAGCGTACTTCACGGTAAATTGTGTTTTTTCGGGTACACCATGATACTAATTTATCATGTACTCTAATTTGTAAACTGCTTTGTAAAAAATTTCGGCACATAATATGTCCACACTAAAACATGTAGATGTACGAAATTGTTCAAATCGTACGCCATCGCGTTTTTTTGACATCTGCGTATGCCGGAAATTATTTACGCAATTATATTTTATTATATTTTCTGTACTTTTAAATTCAAAAATGTACGAAATAGTACAAACCTGACAATCCGTACACCACACTATTTAAAAGGGCACTAAATTACAGTTATGAACCGTATTGAGCGGGGTACCTCAAATAACGTGCAAGAACATTTAGCGTACTTTATTCTATTTGAGAATTTGCCCCAAAAAAAGGGGTACCCCAATTAGCGTCATGTACGCTAATAGCGATTCACGGTGTACAGTCTTCCCAAAAATATATATATAAAACAGATTGTAACCAGAAGAAACAAAAAAACTGTACACTAAAAATCACATGTATGGTGTTAAACTATCAATAAACAAACCGAGTAAAATTACAGTACTTCCAAGTCAAAGGGTGAAAAATAACAGGCGTGCAAGTAAACAATAAATTATTTCAGTGCGACGCGATAAGATTTTTGTGCGATCGTTTGTAAACCTTCGACTAGAGGTCGCAAAAGTCCAAATTTTAGATAACCGAAACCGACCGTTTTTTTCTTTCAAAATTTGATTACCCAACGCCCGAGCGGGTTATGTCACGCTCCAAAACTGTTAACCGTTACCCGAAACGCGTTTACGAAAATAAAAGTTTAACCGATACCCGAAAAAGTACAAAATGATACCGCGAACTTCCACTATACCAATAGTATAAAGTACAATAATGCTAGATAGTATGGACAGTACAAACCTTCAATTTGTTTCGTTTTTTGCTTACCCGACCATAACCGATTCTTTTTTTTGTTTGTGAATCACCCGACCGAATCCGCTCGGCCCCCCAAATTTGGCAACCGAATCCATTCCAGATCCGACGCGGGCGGTCAGTTAACGGTCGGTTACGATTTCGGTTAACCGTTTGCGGCCTCTGCCTTCAACCCTTGTGCAAAAATTACAGTGGCACGACCCTACAAACGAATCGCGCTTCAATTGAGTTGTGATGCTCAGATTATAGTCCCACGAAAATTCCAATCGCATCGCACTGAAAAAATGTATCATTTACTGCACGCTTGCTAATGTTACCATTGACATGCAAGTGTTTTCACATATAGGTGGTTTCTGCTACTCTTTTTTTATTGTTTCATGTTTTAACCTTATTGAAGGGACTCGCGTAAGGACTCACACGGTAAGAAGTAAAACTTGAGAACGTGTCGTTTCGCTTTTTTTTACCATAAATCGAACTTTACCGAATTCAAAATTGTCCTAAAGTTCGTTGTCGTGTGTTGGTCGATCATGACAATATTAGTGAATCTCCCCCTTTTTCATTTAATGTTTATAATAGGTCGGGTCGATAGCCAATTTATAGTGTTGTGTATCGGCAATAAGTTTATTGCGATAACACCAATACCGATAGTTATTGGTTATCGAACGGTCAAGGGGTTCCGATATATCGCTCCGACACCAACAAATTCTTTATCAACGATAAGTGGAAAAATATAATACACTGCTAATTTTTATTAGTGTTAATAACACTAATTTTGACGCGGCTTTTTTCGGCCCAAAATCATAAATTAGTGTTATTAATATTAAAATATAATTAACTCTAATATGGAAAGTATTTATTTAGTGTTAACCATATCATCAAAATTAGTGCGATGTACGAGAAGCTCGTTAACATGCATTCCGTGGTCGTGACATCTCAATTTTACAACATTAAGTGCGCTTCGCATGTAAAATATATTTCAATACCAATTAGCCGCCGGAAAGAACGGAACATTATGAAATATAAAGAAAGAAAATTTTTATTATGAAAAACGCGATGGTTAAACCATCAAAGTACAAACTTGATTGAAAGGGAAATTGTTCACTACCATTAAAGGCTATAATTATAAAACCAAAAGTTGGTACAAGTACTGTATAAGTTAACAAACAGTAAAGGTAAAAAAACAAAAAAAAACATAAGAAACAAAAACAAACACTACAAATAAACTACAAAAGCGCCTAAAACTATAATATACAAAGGCTTTAGATGACAAAAAGGGTCGTCGGCCTGAAGCCTAAAACAAGTATACACTACATGTATGAGGAACAAATATCATCAATGTGCACCGGGTTGCGGGGAGGTAAATATCGCAAGCCTCGACTATCGTTCACCACCGTGCTTTGTCGGATAAGGGCCGAATATAAAGCATAAAATATCGTTAATTTTACTCTAATTTACATCTGTTATACAATTTCCAAACCGCACAAGTACGTATTTCGATGAAAGCTGCCAAGATAGAACACCTGAACTTGAAATAGTATCGATGACAGCTCAGCGTACACCCGATGAAGTCGACACACAAATTGGCGTTAAGTGCCAAATTAATTTTATTGTTTTTTTTTTTTTACACAAAATCACAAATTATCATTATTAACACTAACGATTAGCGGTGTAGTACTTTAGAATATACTGGATTATATTTTTCACTGTATATAGCGTGGCATGACACGTATAACAATCTGTTCCGTACTTTGTATAAAGGATTTACGGCGGTTCAGTACGATTTAATAAACCATATATTTGTACGGTACGAGCCGTACAGCTATCGCCGATGGTTATCGGTACAGGTGTAATCGCGATGAAAAACCCGATGTTATCGGCTTTTTATCGGCGATAACACCGGTGTCCATATATCTTGCCAATATATCGATTATTGGCAAGCCAAAAGAAGGTACATCGATTACATCGATTATCGGCAAAAACCTGCCGATACACAACACTACACCGCGAATCGTTATTAGCGTCCAGGTTTTTTTCATAGTTCAAAAGTAGGTCAAAGTAGGCCCATACAATATGCCTATTGTACGCAAAACATACAATATGACCTTAAGACCCATGTTGTATTGGTCGCAAAATGAAAAAAAATCGTAACAGGGTTGAGTTGCACATCGATCGATAGAGAATTAAACGTCATGTCTAAATTTTGAAAAACATTCGGACATTTTTTTTTCTGTGAGTTTTGAGTTGTTTTTATTTAAATCGTCAGATTTGGACAATCGGACGGTCGTTGATCAAAGTAACGATCAAGAAGATCACATGAAAAGCCCATAACTTACGATAAAGGTGCCTACGAAAGGCCTAACCATATAAACGCCTACTTTTGAACTATGGTTTTTTCCGCCACTTAAAACATTTGCTTTCCGTACACACTTGCTGGATCTTCAATTTGAGACCGCCAATCGGAAGCTGAGAATCTTACCTTTCAATCGCAACCGCC
The DNA here is from genome assembly GCA_037447655.1 of Zygnema cylindricum. Taxonomy (NCBI): domain Eukaryota; kingdom Viridiplantae; phylum Streptophyta; class Zygnematophyceae; order Zygnematales; family Zygnemataceae; genus Zygnema; species Zygnema cylindricum. The sequence continues at coordinate 204,935 of JBBHKE010002725.1, read as the reverse complement.
AGATCCACAATCCGATAAATGTGTACGGAGAAGATATGTCTTAAGTGGCGAAAAAAACCTTGACGCTAATAACGATTCGCGGTGTACCAATTTAGACTCTCTTGAGTACGTAGAAATACGTTTACTGGGTTCTGCTGTTTTTGCGGGGTTTGTCACGATTGCTTAAGGTTTTTAGTTTTTCCGGGAATGTTAAATTTTTTTTCCTTCTTTAAATATACCGAAATTTACGGATGTTTCCACCAATAACAAATGTCCCGACGTAAATTATTTCCATTGCCGCACGTTCTCGCATACACAAAAAGCGTCCAACCGTTTTTCCGAAGCGAATTCTTAATTGTGTAAAGGTCCTATAGCAGATGACTTGCAAAATTTAACGCTTGTTGAAAATGGACGATCAAATTTTAGCGGCCAGTTTGTACTACGTAGCCACTTGCAGCCTGTTTGTTGCCAGCTTGCAGCCTGTTTGTTGCCAGCTTGCAGCCTATTTGTTGCCAGCTGTTATCTGTAGTGTAACGCAAATCTTTTGGTTTCGTAGAGGTTCCCTACTTTTATAGGCTTCGAACTTGTTTGAAAATTTTCGTGTTTTTTTCCAATGGATTGATCTCAAGCGTGAAATTGTGAACGGAAGTAATAACATTTTTAAAAGTAATCATATATAACACTTGTAACATTTTGTAAAAAAATCACATTAGAACCTTTTCAGAGAAGCGAGTAAAAAAAATACAATACGTTGGACAATAAATCTATGTTTTACGGCTAAAGTTGTGATGTTAACCTTTCTCTGTAGCTTTTCTCTAGTGGTGTAAGTCGAACTAATTTAAAGTGCATACATTGCAAATTTGGCCTTATTGATAACGAGATTTGATTAATTCAACAAATGTCAATAACTTGATAAAAATCGACATTTAACCTATTAACATACAAAAATCTTTATTGAAATTTGCTTTGACAAAAAACACAGATCTCAACTTTTCCTAACACATTGTAAGAAGAAAAACTGGAAAAGGTACAAAAGGGATGGTCCATATCTTGATGGTTTTTCAATTTTGAGATCGATATATCACGACTATTGACAATACGATTTATTTGTTATCAACACAAATTGTTCAATATCTCACACAACGATAATATCGATTACAAGCAACTCTACTATGAGTATGCGTATGCACACAAGGGAGAATGATCTACGTGTATTCATCCATGTACACAAAACATTAATATATAGTGTCGAAACTTTTTTTCACTTATAATGGTTCATATCACAATATTGTGCACTGACGTCTTACAACAAAGACTCTTTTCCACTGTCACTATTGTGCAACAACCACCGGCCATGCGATTCTCCACTAATGTGTTTATCTTTATTTTAAACACCATTCTCTCTTTTCTGACAATTGCACCTTCTCAAACTACCTGCTATCCACAATTCACTTGTACACTTTCTACCACTAGGTCGTCTTGCTCTATTGTATGACCTAAGGCAGTTGGTCGTATTCGCATAAGTTTATCGTTACAAAAGGTAATATGTTTCCCTTGTATCATAATAAAAAATGTGACTTAATGATGTCACCATCTTTCTAATCATTTAGGCTTCTTCCCTCTCGTTTCGAGTGTGCTCCTAAATACAACCGTCGTGTCCTCACCTCTCGGATCTTTTTTACTTATTTAACACACTCTTTTTTATCGTTGAAAAATTAAAGTGTTTTGGGACATTGGATGGTTCATGATGTCGTTATGGGATACATATATATATATATATATATATATATATATATATATATATATATATATATATATATATATATATATATATATTTATACTTCAATATAAATTTTGGATTTTTCAGGACCTCTCTTAACGTGCGGTCTCCCTTTTTCAGTCTCGACCTACAATTCAAATTTATCATCCAATTTTAACTTCGCATGCTAACTCTTTCGACTCACGCTTGTCATGAAAAATTAAATACTCCTAACATTTCCTCAAAGAATCCATCATCGATTCAAAATCCTCATAGAAGTAAAACTACGTATCTGCCACAAAATGTAAAAGTGAGCCATAAACTTGGTACGGATTTCACCCCGCCGGACAAATTTGCCTTTATGTTATTATTTTCCATCTAAACAATAACACAACATCACCAAATTTGGAGGTAATGAAGTATTGATAATTATCCATTCTCACCTCATCGGCGGTCTTCTCTCTTAAGGCCCAAGTTTATTTTTGGTTACAAGTATAGTTCGTTATCAGGAATTGTGTTGTCTTTCAAAATGGTCGACCATGACATACTAATCGCTAAACTTCTCGAACTCATACATTTTTTTTTAACAAATAAGGCCACAATGTTTGAGAATGGCCATCAACGATCACATAAACATATCGATTACCCCTCAAAATGTCAAGCTTTACGTGTCCGCAAAGATAAAAATCTATTAGTTTAATAAAACATGTTAAGCTTAGTAATTTCTATCTTTTGTTATACAGGGCTTTTAAATCTGGTTTTCTTTTTGACTTCAACCTCCACATTTATTGACCTTATCGTTAAGACAAGTGTTAAGTATCATCCGCTTCAAAATCGCCTCAAATTTGCCTTAAATGTGTGCCACATTCGATGGCGCCAAATATTATGATTTGTATATTTGAAAAATCTAAATCAAAACGCTCCAGGCCTACCTTTGCGTAGCGTAGGACACATGCAAGAAAATTATAGATATTGGGTCATGAAGCGTTGGTATTGTGAGGTATTTAGACGTTTTTTATTACGTGATTGCCGTTCTATACAAAACTCTTATTTTAATTTTTGTTTATATCAGAAAAGACTTCAAATCAACACTTTTTCCTCCTTTTATTTGGTAACTATTGACAAGTATGAGATGATATTAGTGTGCACGGTTTACTATACACATATATAGTTTATGTCATCGTATGTGCGATTATTTGGTATAATAATATTTAAAAGCATTGGTCGAACCTCACTCTTGTACTTGGTTAAAAAAACGGTTAAAGGTTTAACACATCAAGCCGTTATTGGTTAAAGCAGAGTGATCTAAATCGAACATAAAAGCCATTAAACACTTTGGAGGACAATTCTTATGTGTACTCTTAGACCTTAGATAAAATCCGACCCCAATGCCTAATACTAAGTCTGTTGATTGGTGCCCCACTATAGCGAAGGTATTCCAAATCTTAGGTGGCGTGGATAAAAGTCTAAAAACCTTTGTCTCAAATCATTGAAATTGTATTTGAGTTAGCATGAATCACTCTAAATGATTCTCTTTAGGGAGGACATGGTCACAAATGGACGATGGGTCGACAACTTTAACGGTTTCCTTTTACTAAAATAAACTCACTTCATAATTTACAATACTATTTTTGGTTTGGGATTGATATCTAAAAGGTATGAAAAAGTAGTGACGGGTCTTGCGTTACTTGATGTTTGGGAACCTAAACATAAAAAGATTTGTAAGATATAACTTCATTCGTAAACAAGATAGTATAATTTCTTAAATCGTAGACATAAATATACATGTAGTATAAATATTTGATTGATAATGCTAACAAATGAATTTGGTGAAAGATAGGCTAAATATAAAAAGTGAGCATAAAAAGCGTTCCACTATGCATTTAGTGAGATGACAAGTGTTTTCATCTTTTGATTTTCTAAATAAGATAAATTTAAAAGATATCCATAATTTGTGAGGAAATTTGTATTTTTGTTTTCACTTTTGTTACACATTTGTTAAAGATTGAGCAACAAAGCAACAGATTGAGCAACAACGCAACAGATCGGAGGAGGGGAGTGAGTCTCGTCTTTCAACACCATCATAAGTTTGAGATCCCTCATTGTTCTCTACCACTCCGAGGACTCCAATTCTGATGTAAATTGAAATATTTAGTTTAGTAGATAGAGCTATGAGAGGAGACTAAAAACTTATAATATTTTCTATCTAGGTTAGATGCAATACTTACCTTTGATAGTGTGACAATAGTAGAAATACATGTGAGTGTAAAGTACTTCTGCAAGGACACGAGTCGTCGTTTGAAGACACGCGTCATCGTTTGAAGACACTGCAGGTAATTCAGAATGGTGCCGACACCCATATACACGTGTTGCACATCGTACGGGCGGCTTGGGTTAATCCGAAGGATAGTGACTGAACCAAATTTATGGGAAAGTATTGTAAGAGATCACTTATGGATCGTTGATGCAAACGGAGTTGATCGACGCGATTCAAGCGGGGACTACAATGACTAAGTGCGCCGTACACACTCAGGGTGTTCGTACCCCTTGACCGTACCCCTTGACCAACGGACATTTGGGCTTATGTGACTAATGCTGACTAAGCCCCGAAAACATTAATTGTACGGTCGACATCTGTAAATATTTGGAAAACAAATATTTGTAGTTTAGTTCATTAATAAATAGTGTTCCACTAGTCATTTAACGGCAAGTAGCAAATTGGGTTTTGGAAGTACTACAGGAACAGTTACGTACAGATTAAGTACTTTGTCGTACTAGAGTACAGTTTCACAATTTTAGGTACCAACATCTGATTGGATAGAAAGCAGTAGATACTCACTATGAGTGTATAGTTTTAGACTTAGACAAATTCCAAGCATTCAGTTTTGGGATTATGATAATTATTATGATAAAGACAATTTTTAGGAATTTTTCAGACATCATATCTTACGGTTTACTCCGTCATTTGGGCTCCAATTTTGGAAATTGACAGTTTATTGTCTTGTGTATTACTTTGGTGAATTTGGGGCAAATTGGCCTTTTGAGTTGCATTTTGTGTCGCCTGAAAGTTGGTTGTTGAGTGGGTGATTGATAGCTTCTACTGATTTCATGTCTACTTCCACTACTACTCCTGGTTCTCCTCCTACAACGTCATGTCTACTTCCACTACTACTACTGGTTCTCCTTCTGCAACGGTGGTACTAGAATAACACATTATGGGCCTTTTGTCATTATACCCATCTTCAATGGCCAAAAGTATGCGTACTGGGCGACAATGGTTGAGTCTTCATTTGACATTGATGACTTATTAGGGGTCTTCGATGGCTCACTTGTGGAAACATATCCAAGTTGGGCAAAAGAAAATCCAATGGCTAGAAACAATCTTATTCTCTATATCTCAAAGAATTGAGTCATGTCTTGAATCAAAATGAAAAAGGCGAGTGAGATTTGGGCATCACTGAAATCTGCATTTTAGAAAGCGAATGTTCGATAGAGCTCTTGGTGGCTAGAAAAATTTGGAGCTACAAATACTCAGGGGGAATTATGGTCGAGTATTGTGACAATTTTTGTGCACTTATTGTTGCACATTCTTATGCTTGTGGTTCATTTTCTGAATTTTAGCAAGCAACTCTACTTATTAGAGGTCTTTCTAGCAATGTGAAAGGCGTATCTATTCAATTAAACAGTCATGATAAGTTTAGCTGGTCATTTCAGTTACCATATAATTTTATATTAGAAGAAGATTTAAATACTAAAATCCTTCATGGAGAAGGACAGGTAGAAGCTTTTGCAATAGAACTTTGACAAAAATAATAAATTTAATTGGAACACGAATAAATATAATCAGAATCAGATTAGTTTAATCAGAGGCCAATTAGGCAATATTCAACTGCTTGTTTTTATTGCTCTGAAAAGAGGCATGGATACAGGTGCTGCCCTAAGCTCAAAAAGGCAAACGAAAGAGATTTATACAGGCCAGGCTTGCAGCAAAGCCAATATCACAGAGGTTTTTCTGGAAATCTAACACGAGGAAATGCACTTTTTTGAGCTTTTGCAAGTGATACAAAAAAGTCTCTCAACTTCACTGAGGAAAAGGAGGCAAAGTTATTTTCTATGGCGGTAGCAATAGAGGGTCCAAGGGATGCAGGATGGATCATGGATACTGGAGCATCGGCCGACATGTGCTGGAACAAAAATGTTTTTACAAATCTGAAACGGACGCCTCCAAAGAATATATCTCTGCCTGTGACATGAGTGTTCAAACTTCAGCTCAGGGTCATGTATCTTTGATGGTATTCGTGGGAGGAAAAATGTGGAAAGAACTCTCCACAATGTTTTGTATGTACCAGATTTCAAAAAGAATCTATTTTCTACGTCTTTGGTAGAAAGCAAAGGCTTTGAGGTCGTTCTTTAAGGAGGTAAGCAAGTTGTTAGCAATCAACGAAAGATTACAATAACAAGAACTAGAGATGAAAGCAAAATGTATCGAATGGACATGGCTGAATTTAAAAAAAAATGATGTTCTCTATTCCAGTGTCTCATATGACAATGAAGTGTGGCATAAAAAACTGGGACATATGAACTATGATATTTTAAAGAAAATGGTGGGTTTAGACAAAGTTAAGGTGTTCTCTCACTTCTTAGCCTATAAAATCATGTGATGGCTGTTCTCTTGGCAAGATCAACGGATTGCCATTTCCGTAAGAAACGGAACATAGATCGGATAAAGTTCTACATCTAATACATTATGATGTTCTCGGTCCTTCGCAAGTGGCTTTAGCTGGAGGTGTTCACTATATGGTCACATTCACAAATGCATACTCAAGGTTCACAAAGGTTTACTTCATGCAATATAAAAGTGAAGTGTTCACTCACTTCAAACATTACAAAGCGTGGGCGGAAAAGCTTCATGGAGTTCCAATCTTGGCGTTGAGATCGGACAATGGGGGAGAATACACATCAAAGGAATTCGAAGAATTCCTCACTCAAGAAGTTATCAGTCACAATTTTCCTGTTCCTTATATTCCGGAACAGAATGGTGTCTTTGAAAGATTAAATTGGACAATGACAAAAAATGCTAGGTCCATGCTTGCAGATAAAGGCCTAGATTTGAAATTCTGGGCTGAAGCACTTAACTGTGGAACCTATATTAAAAAAAGAATTGCTTCAAGATCTGTTAGTACTACACCTTTTAAGTTGTGGACAGAAACAAAACCTGATGTCAGTTATTTTAAGGTCTTTGGCAGCAAGTGCTTTATTCTAAATACTTCACAAATTAAATGTAAGATGGATGCTAAGGTCTTACCAGGAATCTTCGTGGGATATGATGATAATACAAAAGGATATAGAGTATTTGTATTTGAAAAACATAAAGTGATTATCTTTAGGAATATCCATTTTAAAGATGAACAGGATTCGGTTGACTTATTCAAAGTAACTAAAAAACCGGCAAAAGAAAAACATGAGTATGTCATTTTTCACGCTCCACAAAAAATTGATTTTCAATATTTTAGTGGAACACAGCCTCCATCGGTTCCACTGGAGACTTCACCGGATGCTTCAACACAAATTTTCACTCACGCAGAACCAGCTCAGACACATTCACAATCGGAACGAGTCATCGTTCAAACAAGGCATCCGTATTCAAGGTTGCTGACGATTTTAGCCTCAGAATTTCCGGGGGGAAAGAGATCCACCATCCGGCTGCAAGCAATCTCTCACTTTGCTTTCTCTGCCGCTATAGAGGAGCCTCTAACAATTTAGGAGGCCTTCTCATCAGGTGGGAGGAATCACTGGATCGAGGCTGTAAATGACGAAATGAAGTTTATTATGGAGGCACAGACGTGGGAGTTGGTGGATCTTCCTCCGGGTAGAAAAGCCATCGGCAACAAATGGGTATTCAAGGGAAGATGAACCCGAACAACACCATTGAATGGTATAGGGCTAGACTAGTGGCCAATGGGTATATTCAGAAAGAAGTTATTGACTTTGAATAAACCTTCTCTCTGGTTGTTAGATTTCTTACAGTAAAAATTTTGCTAAGTCTAGCGGCCATACAGAATAAGGAAATACATCAAATGGATGTTAAAACCGCTTTTTTGCATGGAGAGTAAGAGGAAGCCATTAACATGAAGCAATATGAAATTTATGCAAAAAAAAGAAAGGAAGAATTAGTGTGTAAATTGATGAAATCCTTGTATGGGGTGAAACAAACCCCTAGGCAATGGAATCTCAAGTTAGATGAGTTTTTCACTAGGCTAGGATTTAAGAGTTTTAGCTCAGATCATTTTGTATATGTTTAACAAGGGGAGGATGGGATACTCTACATTGCTGTTTATGTGGATGACCTATTATTAATAAGTAAGTCAATAGATGAAATAAACCGCATTAAAACGACTTTAAGATATAGGTTTGAGATGAAAGACCTTAGTGAGGCGAAGTATATCTTAGGCATACAGGTAGAAAGAGACATAAACAAAAAGCTAAATATGTTGACTTAGAAATAAGCAATAGGTTATACGTTGGAAAAAATCGAAATAAAGGATGTAAAAGGATGTGTAACTCCCATGGAGTTTAGACAGAAATTGGAGGGAAGTGATTCATACTCAGGCATAATTGTTAGTGAGAATTAAGAGTCAGGGGAGGAAGAGTTCATAACTTCAAAGCCATATAGACAGGTAGTTGGAAGTCTTATTTACTTTAGGAATTATACGAGACCCGATGTTGCAACAGCTGTGGGGGTCCTGGGTAGGAGTGTGCAAAATCCAAAAAGGGCAGACTAGGAAGCAACAAAAAGGGTTTTGAGATATCTTCCACGTACTCGAAATCTCGAGCTTATACTCGGAGGCAGAGAAGTTTAATTACAAACTTGGAGCGACGTGAGCTATGGAGATATGCTAAGCCAAAAATGTACAATCCGCTTTGTCCTAAAGATTGGAAATGGAACTTGCTGCTGGAGCAACAAGCTACAAAAAGTCACAGCTCAATCAACAATGGAGTCTGAATATATGGCAACAACTTTTGCCCTCAAGGAACTCCTATGGGTTAAGTATATTTTACAAAGACTTGGCTACATGCAAACAGGTGCTCACGTTATTTGGTGTGACAGCGTGGCAGCCATTGATATTGCCTCCAACCCCAGTCATCACTTTAAGAGCAAACACATGGATGTAAGACTTCACTTTGTCAGGGAAAATGTGATTGCAAAAGTCATAAAATTGTGTTATTTACCGGATGAAAAGATGGTGGCTGACATGTTAACAAAAGCCCTTCCTGCTCCTAAGTTGTACTATTGCAGATAGGCTATTCGATTAAGTGAGTAACTGAGTCTAAAGATTTAGGGGAGTGTTGTAAATTGAAATCCTTAGTTCAGTAGATAAAGCTATGAGAGGAGACAAAGGACTTAGAATATTTTTTGTCTAGGTCAGATGTAATACTTCCCTTTGATAGTGTGACTGTAGTAGACATACATGTGAGTGTAATGTACTTATGTAGGGACACGCATCGTCGTTTGAAGACAGTGCATGTATTCCGGAATGGGGGTGACACCCATATATACTTGTTGCACATCGTACGAGCGGTTTTGGTGAATCCGACGGACGGAGACTGAACCGACCATATGGGAAAATATTGTAAGAGATCACTTATAGGTTGTTGATGCAAACGGAGTTGATGGACGCAATTCAAACGAGGAACATAGTGAGCCGTAGGCACTCAGGGTATTCGTACCCTTTGACCTACAATCAGTTGGACTTATGTGACTAATGCTGACTAAGCCCCGAAAACATTAATTGTACGGTCGACATCTGTAAATATTTGGAAAACAAATATTTGTAGTTTAGTTCATTAATAAATGGTGTTCCACTAGTCATTTAACGGCAAGTAGCAAATTGGGTTTTGGAAGTACTACAGGAACAGTTACGTACAGATTAAGTACTTTGTCGTACTAGAGTACAGTTTCACAATTTTAGGTACCAACATCTGATTGGATAGAAAGCAGTAGATACTCACTATGAGTGTATAGTTTTAGACTTAGACAAATTCCAAGCATTCAGTTTTGGGATTATGATAATTATTATGATAAAGACAATTTTTAGGAATTTTTCAGACATCATATCTTACGGTTTACTCCGTCATTTGGGCTCCAATTTTGGAAATTGACAGTTTATTGTCTTGTGTATTACTTTGGTGAATTTGGGGCAAATTGGCCTTTTGAGTTGCATTTTGTGTCGCCTGAAAGTTGGTTGTTGAGTGGGTGATTGATAGCTTCTACTGATTTCATGTCTACTTCCACTACTACTCCTGGTTCTCCTCCTACAACGTCATGTCTACTTCCACTACTACTACTGGTTCTCCTTCTGCAACGGTGGTACTAGAATAACACATTATGGGCCTTTTGTCATTATACCCATCTTCAATGGCCAAAAGTATGCGTACTGGGCGACAATGGTTGAGTCTTCATTTGACATTGATGACTTATTAGGGGTCTTCGATGGCTCACTTGTGGAAACATATCCAAGTTGGGCAAAAGAAAATCCAATGGCTAGAAACAATCTTATTCTCTATATCTCAAAGAATTGAGTCATGTCTTGAATCAAAATGAAAAAGGCGAGTGAGATTTGGGCATCACTGAAATCTGCATTTTAGAAAGCGAATGTTCGATAGAGCTCTTGGTGGCTAGAAAAATTTGGAGCTACAAATACTCAGGGGGAATTATGGTCGAGTATTGTGACAATTTTTGTGCACTTATTGTTGCACATTCTTATGCTTGTGGTTCATTTTCTGAATTTTAGCAAGCAACTCTACTTATTAGAGGTCTTTCTAGCAATGTGAAAGGCGTATCTATTCAATTAAACAGTCATGATAAGTTTAGCTGGTCATTTCAGTTACCATATAATTTTATATTAGAAGAAGATTTAAATACTAAAATCCTTCATGGAGAAGGACAGGTAGAAGCTTTTGCAATAGAACTTTGACAAAAATAATAAATTTAATTGGAACACGAATAAATATAATCAGAATCAGATTAGTTTAATCAGAGGCCAATTAGGCAATATTCAACTGCTTGTTTTTATTGCTCTGAAAAGAGGCATGGATACAGGTGCTGCCCTAAGCTCAAAAAGGCAAACGAAAGAGATTTATACAGGCCAGGCTTGCAGCAAAGCCAATATCACAGAGGTTTTTCTGGAAATCTAACACGAGGAAATGCACTTTTTTGAGCTTTTGCAAGTGATACAAAAAAGTCTCTCAACTTCACTGAGGAAAAGGAGGCAAAGTTATTTTCTATGGCGGTAGCAATAGAGGGTCCAAGGGATGCAGGATGGATCATGGATACTGGAGCATCGGCCGACATGTGCTGGAACAAAAATGTTTTTACAAATCTGAAACGGACGCCTCCAAAGAATATATCTCTGCCTGTGACATGAGTGTTCAAACTTCAGCTCAGGGTCATGTATCTTTGATGGTATTCGTGGGAGGAAAAATGTGGAAAGAACTCTCCACAATGTTTTGTATGTACCAGATTTCAAAAAGAATCTATTTTCTACGTCTTTGGTAGAAAGCAAAGGCTTTGAGGTCGTTCTTTAAGGAGGTAAGCAAGTTGTTAGCAATCAACGAAAGATTACAATAACAAGAACTAGAGATGAAAGCAAAATGTATCGAATGGACATGGCTGAATTTAAAAAAAAATGATGTTCTCTATTCCAGTGTCTCATATGACAATGAAGTGTGGCATAAAAAACTGGGACATATGAACTATGATATTTTAAAGAAAATGGTGGGTTTAGACAAAGTTAAGGTGTTCTCTCACTTCTTAGCCTATAAAATCATGTGATGGCTGTTCTCTTGGCAAGATCAACGGATTGCCATTTCCGTAAGAAACGGAACATAGATCGGATAAAGTTCTACATCTAATACATTATGATGTTGTCGGTCCTTCGCAAGTGGCTTTAGCTGGAGGTGTTAATAATTATAGAGGAACATACTTGTCAATGTATGTCACAAAAAAATCGATGGTTACCATTGAGCAAAACATTATCAATCTGGTGCGAAAGAACATAGACGCAGCCACGCTATATATATTTCGTATCTAATAACGATTCACGGGAGCACTATTGTAGTGCGCACGGTATTCGATAATCCTATATCGAGATCGGTCAACCACGACGTCTATGGCCGTACCGTAGTGAACATTTCTATGAAACGACAATATGTGTTGACCTTTTACGATTAGCTGCCGCTTTTCTCGTTCACCAAGCATCGGATCCTATCCAGTCCCATTTCAAATTTGGAGCTTCAATCGTGCGCAAATTCATGACTTAGGGCTTGTCCCCACGTGTTCAAGTAAGGGTTTTTTTTTCGTCGTTTTCACAGAAAATAGGACTTGTAGCGAGAAAATAGTACGCCGTACAAAAAGTGGGCAAAAAACACAAGTACATTTTGCGTCTTCTTGGAACTTGGAGGGTACGGCAATTTGGCGTTATTATCATCGCGACCCACTTCCAGCTCATCTTCACACTTGCACTGGAATCAAATCGCGACCTGATTTTTATCAAAATACTACCCTATTGACGAATAGAAAACTTGGATTGCACGTGTCAAGTGTTTTCGAAAAAAATTGCACGAAGGAAGTACACGCTATTTTTTTCACTCCTCGTCACGTGCATGCACATAGGAAAATGACAACATGTACGGAAAAAAATTGCAGGGGTCGCGAACGTCCACTTTTCTTCATGAGTCCTTTGCAAAATTTTACGGCGTCCTCGTCTCTCCCCCTCTTTCTCACTAGACCACTCATCTTTCTCTCATGTTTACACGAGATGTAGCAATAATAGTATCAAATGAAAGGTGTATATATATTTTTCTTTTTTTTTAATATTTTTGGTATAAGTTTGATTGCATATCGAATGATAAAAGATAAGAAAACGAAATCGGGAAGCCAGGGCGGAAAATGTACGTACTGATGACGTCACATGGTAGCATGACTTCGCTATGTCACAAAACCATAAACATTTATAACGTCACAAAAACCTCGACGTCTACAAATGTCACCGTTTTTAGGAAGTTTCGTAGTTAGCGTGGCTGTTTTTAGGAAATTTCGCACTTTCGTACTCGTCTACATTTCGTTTCGTAGACTGTCGCACATTTTGTGGACGTCGACAATTGTCACATATTCGAAGTAATGAACGCAGAAGTAACGATTGACATAGGCATAAATTGAAAAGTACACCGTAAAATCGACGTTAAAATCCAAAGCAACGTTTCAAAGTTTCGGTTACATGGGGACACGCCCTTAGGGCGTGTTCCCATGTGTTCAAGTAAGGGGTTTTTTCCGCTTTTTTCACAAAAAATGGGACTTCCAACAAGAAAATATTATGCCGTACGAAAAATGGGCAAAAACACAAGTACATTTTGCGTCATTTTGGAACCTGGAAAGTAAGGCAATTTCACGTTATCTTCATCCCGACCCACTTCCATCTCATCTTCACACTTGTAATGGAATGAAATCGCGATCTGATTTTAACCAAATTAACACCCTAACGACGAATAGAAAGCAGGTATTGCACGCGTGAAACGTCTTCAAAAAAATTTTGAACGAGGGAGAGTACACGCTATTTTCTTACATGCTCGTCACGCGCATGTACGTACAAAAATGACAAGCATGTACGGAAAAAAAAATCGCTGGGGTATCGGACCTCCACTTTCATTCATGGGTCCTTTGCAAAAATTTACAATGTTTTCGTCTCTCCCCATCTTTTTCATTCGACCGCTCCTCTTTCTCTCATCTCTAAATGAAATGCAGCAATAATAGTCTCAAATGAAAGATGTATTTTTTTCCTTTTTTTTTTTACTTTTTGCTGTCTCGTTTTGATGGCATATCGAATGATAAATGGTAAGAAAAAGAAATCGGGAAACCATGGCCGAAAGTTTATATGTTGATGATGTCACAAGGTAGCATGACTTCGCAATGTCACAAGACCCTGAACATCTACAATGTCACAAAAAACTCGACGTCTACAACCGTCGCCGTTTTTGTAGGCGTCACTAATTTTAGGAAGTTTCGTAGTCGTCTACCTTTCGTTTCGTACTATCGTAAGCTGTCGCATATTTTGTAGACGTCTACACCTGTCACATATTTGAAGTAATGAAGGCGCAAGTAATGATTGACATCGGAACACTTTGAAAAGTACACCGTAAAATCTGCGCTAAATTCCAAAGTAGCGTTTCAAAGTTTCGGTTACATGGGAACACGCCCTTAGAGCAGATTTTCTGGAGAGATCCCCACGCGACGACGCGCCATTGGTGACGCGTATGCCCTGCCCAGAATTCACGAAGATTGCAAAAGTGTCACAAAAGACCATAGTTCAAAAGTAGGTGAAAGTAGGCCCATACAATATGCCTATTGTATGCAAAACATACAATATGCCCTTAAGACCCATATTGTATTGGTTGAAAAATGAAAAAAAATAGTTACAGGGTTGAGTTGCACATCGATCGATAGAGAATTAAACGTCATGTCTAAATTTTGAAAAAAAATAGGACAAAAAAAATAATTTATGTGAGTTTTGAGGTAAAACTTTTTTAAACCGTCAGATTAAGACGATCGGACGGTCTCTGATCAAAGTAGCGATCTAAGAAGATCACATGAAAAGCCCATAACACAACTTACGAAAGGACTATCTGTCATATTAGCGTCTGCAAATTTGAACGTCCGCGTGTTTTAGTTCGCTAAAAAATTTCGTCCGTCGGCGTGCGCTGACCTATGATCATACGTCAGATTCGTACGTCGGTACAAGGTTGTCCACAGCACACACCCATACAGTATGCCTACTCTACGCGAGTTTAGTGCCAAGTTTTGTGCACCTACCAAAGGCCTACCATAAAAACGCCTACTTTTGAACTATGCAAAAGACGAATCTATTGATGGTTTTTAGTGATTGGGACTAAAATCTCACCACGGAAGGTGTACGGTAAAGAATGAATGTAGACAGAAAGTGACATCCTCGTTTCCTGGCCTTCTGGAAAGACCAGGAAGTTTTGTACGGAGATCCTTCTCCTGATTTGGATGGTTAACACGTGGATATACCCACTTGCTTGCAGCGTAATGTATGGTGTGGGCTGCCGCATCCGCAATGCAATTTCATTTGTGGATTTGCAATCTGTCGCGGATTCATCCCGACGGTCAAGATTGACTTAATTGTCCATGTGCGCATATGCCAAATTTCCGATTGTATCGAGCGGAGAATTCGGAAATCGGGATTGGTAATCCGACATCGCGAAAAGGACTCTTCGGCCTTCGAAGAAGCCAAAATATGGAATCCTAATATTTGTTCGCTACACCGCTCTTGCAGAAAAAACAGTTTTTCTGTTCGTGGATTTCCCTCGGCTTACCACGTTGCTAATTTGACCGCTCAGATCTAAGATAGTGTTGATCGCATTGGATTCGGTATATGTCAACATATAATAGTGTGTTCATAATTGCTTGTGACATGCTTACATAAAATTTTACCATTGGCCCTAAACGGTTTTAGTTTGCTTCCAACAAAACTTTCCCTATGGAGCGAATAATCGGCCGCGAATCTTACGGTTAAGTCACGCCGTCATAACGTGCAGTTTTAGTCGCTTCAATTCATAAAGAAACAAAAGGTGGATTGCAGAGACTTCATCCTATCGAGCCCTTAAATTTGCCACGTAGAAGAGTTCTCGATTCCATTCTCTAGATCGTCATTTGTCCTTTATGAGATTTCTGCCGGTTTTTTGTCCATATGGAACTAAGCATTTATTCTGGCCATTAATCAAAGATTCCGAGAGTATCAAATTTTGTCAGGCGTTAGCGAGATGTACGGATCAAGCGTGCAAGTGGCATTCGAGTTTTTGGGAACACGCGCGCCGACACTTCTTTAATTTTCAAAATAAACATGAATCTGCCATCATTATAAACTGGAAGCGAGTCTGACCACAGAAACTTCGTCGCATTGTATCGTGAGGCAACGCGTCACAAAATAGCCGGCAAATAATAGCCGACGACGTGAACTTTCCTTACTTTGACGAAGCGGCCGGCATATTGTGTCCATCAGCTGAACTCCGTACAAAAATGGCCGGTTAACAGCTCTGACACCCAAAAATGACCGAATCTGGGAATGTCAAGAGATACTCACTTCATGTCTTTCATCCATGGTATAAACCCTCGTCGTAACTCGAAACAGCTAAGAAAATGTACGGTCTGTAAGGTCCGTACGGAATGCAAGATAACAGCTGAAAGACACGCCTTTTGGCAGCAAAATGCCACCAAGGCAACAGTACTGTACTGTACACTGCGAATCGTAATTAGAGTAAATTAGGGTATGTCCCCATGTGCATAAGTAAAGGTTTTATTCTGTCGTTTTCCTGTAAACTTAGCGCCGTACTGCCTAAATTCCAGCCGTACGAAGGAGTCGCAGATTTGTAGAGTACAATTTGCGTCATCCTCGAACTTACGATGTACAAAAACTTGTCGTCTTGTGTTTTTCGACCCAATTTGACGACAAAAAACGTCATCTTCAACCTTATCTTTAAAACACATGGGCGATGTGATTCAAAACTAGGGATTTTCTATAAACAAATAGGAACATATATTCGCACGTGTCCAAATATTCGAAAATGTTCATACGATTTTTAAGGACAAATAAAAGTACAGAATTCGCTATTTTTTGTCCGTTTGCATTCCAATACGACATAGAAAAGTACACAATTTGTTTGGATTTGTCCGTTTTAGTCCAATACAGATTTCTTTTTTGCAAGGGTCTTCAAATTCAGATGCCATTTCACGTCGACCGGACAGGAGTCGCAAAGGCAAAGCGCATCGTCTTCAACCGTGAAACGACACAGGTTGGAATGCGCTACGTCTACAATGTCACGGTAAGACATGCGACGTCACAAGCAGTTCCAAAAAAAATCGTGCAACCACAGATTGTAGAAGTTAACAGTCGTCACAGGTATTGTTGACGTGTACAACCGTCACATGCGTAAGTTACGATTTCGTCATTACAGACATAGGGACACTTGAAAACCGGGTCCGGCGAATCCGAATAAAATACAAAGTAAGTTCGCTAAGTTACAAGTACATGGGGACAAACCCTTACTCTAATTCGGTCGCTCGAAATTTCGAGTTTATCACATCAAATAGAGTAATCGATTCTAATTTTTTCATTATTCTAATTTAGGTGAGGTTTAATTAGCGTAAAAAATTATAATGTAGGTTATTTTTAAATAGTGTGGAGTACGGAAGACGTTTGACCGTGCAGAATTGTACTTTTATAAGTAAAAAGGTACAAATAATGATTAAATAGAATCACGCTCGCACGTGAAATCGCACTAAACAAAAAAATCAGTCACATCGAAAAAAATCCGTTCGCATAACTCTCGTCCGTTGAAAACATCGTCGTCAGTGTGAACATTAACTAACATTCAATGCGACAAATAGTACTAGTGTCATAATGACGCCAAAACTATACGGACTGACACATTTTGTTCGTCTACGTAATTTAGTGTTCATAATTATCACGCAAAAATTGTCGCCGACATAACCTAATATAGAATGCTTAAATATATTAGAGTAAAATTCATAGTTGAAAAAGCTTTATCACATAAATTAGCGTTTATTACTCTAATTGTTTTTTTTGGTTTTTGTACTCTAATTTTTTCATTACTCTAATTACGATTCGCGGTGTACTATAGTTGCGACCGTACATGGATTCGGACTGTAGATTTACATATTTATTTTTGAAGATTAATTCGTTACGAGTCACACATCAGCTGGCCAATAGCAAGCCGTCATCCTAGGAGAAACGTAATTTCTTTAGTACCAAAAAATTGTTGCCAGCACCGCGGATTCGTAGGGTTTACAAATCAGACGCCGTAATTACAAATAGAAGTACAGAAAATCTGGCGTGTTTATGCCGTGCATACCGTTCACAAAGTCTGTAGTCAAATCGGTACAGTACAAAACAAACATGTCATAAACTACAAAATAGTAACATTTTAGTACCAGATGTTCCAACATATGAACGGTCGACTTCTATTGACGTGACATTGCTAGGGAAAGCACAATCTTCTCAATCAGAAATATGACCAACAGGGTTCTGTCGTTAGAAAGATTATCCCGTACAACATTTTTAAACGAAGCACTCTTCGCTACAATATGGACATTTGCTACTGTACTGTACACCGTGTATCGCTATTAGAATTAATAATTTTTTCGCCACTTCAAACATTCTTCTCTATACACACACGTGCGATTTTAACATGGAGAATTGGAGACGTATTTGGGATGATTTCATTGAGTAGAAAATTCACTTATATACAAAATACACAGTGCTAATTATTGTGGAGTCTAAGCGCTCTTTGGTGCGTTGTAACAAAAAGGATCCTAATCAAGATTCTACGTGACTAGATTCTAATGTATGTAGACTAGATTCTAATGTAAGCTAGATTGTAACGGATTGACTTTAGGGCGGCAATGTACAAAAGTAATTAAGAACTAAAGTAACGACGTAGACTCAAACGACAAAGAGTGCGAAGCAACAAGTAAAGTACAAAAGTGAATTAATGCAAATAACGAACATATGTAGGACAAAAAGAGATCGTCGCCCAAGAGACTTGTACGTAGGGCGGTAAGACCAGACCGACACATGAAAAGACTTGACCGACGCATATAATAAATCGTACGGTCAAAACAAAGACCGGACCAGCATATGTAATGATGCGTACGGATTGAACCGACACGAAATGTCCTTTAACACCCCCCCTCAAGTGAAAACTAGGAAGTAGATTGAGATGAAAATGAAAGGAAATTTAGCCAAGAGGAGAAGGAAGACGAAGGCCAGAGGAGAGGCGATCTTCCTGTTACTCTGAGACCTCCATAAGTCCTCAGAGTGGACAGCTTCCAAGAAGCCTCTAGGATAATCCTGACCCCTTTGTGTTTAAGCAAAAATAACTGCCACCCTGGCAGACAAAAACTCTGACCAACTTCACCCCTGTGAAGGCAAGACTCCCCTGAGTCGATAGCAAAAAGAATCTCTGAATTTGCTCCCCTGAGCAGTTAGTTATGGAGGGTCAAAGTTGACCTTTTGTACAGAAGCTCTCTGGGAGAGAGGGTCCTATCTTCTAATTTTTCTAAGTCCTATCTCTCTCACAAACTCTATCTACTGATGTACGGAACCAATCAGAATTGAGTTCCGTACACAAAAGTACATCTGCCGGTGTACTTTATGTACGGACATTGTACGACATGGCCAAAATGTCGACACATGTCAAATCCGGATTCGGTGCCATAATCTCCGGAGATTCCACAATCCAACGGAATTTCGCCACGTGTCATCCGATGTGGCGATGGCCACAAACCGCCGAAATCTTCCTCCGCGATCTCGGCGCTAATCTCGGCCGTCCGATTAAAGTCGGCTTTAATCGTAGCCATAATAAATACATGCGCGGTATTTGTTTCATTTACGAAACAAATGCGCGGTACTGATTTGTGTCCGTACTGTAAGTCGTACATTTATATTTTACTGGATCTATGTATCCCGTAATTCAATTCAGTTAAATGGTTTATCGCACGCATAACCATTTAAATAAATATCAAACTATAAAGTACGTAATACTACTGCTAGACTTAACGGCTAAGGCTACCGGCTATTTCCTATCTGCCGGCCGGTAGGTACATGGATCAAATCCTGCCGCCGGCACATACCTTTTAATTAAATAAATAAACCCTAACATAAAATTCCCGTAAACCTCAGGATAGCCAAGGTAGCCATGGCTCTAGCTTCCTCTCCAATTTCTCAGTGACTGCGACAAGTTTGAGAGTTGGAGAGAGAAGTTAGAGATAGACTGCCTCGACTTCTATATTTCTTTTCAGACCTAGAAAATACTAATAAAACCATTAGTTTCTACACTTCCTCAAAGTGAGGGCGATGAAGAGCCTTGGTGAGATAATCGGCCACCTGGTCGGCGGATTTGACATAAAGAAACTGGATAGTGCCATCTTCGACCCGCTCCCGAGAGTAGTGATAATGAATGTCGATGTGCTTCGTTCGCTTTTGGTGAACAGGATTGCGGATCAAAGCAAGGTCTCCTTGGGAGTCAGAAAAAATAGGAGTAGGGGTTGAAGGGGGAATCTTCAAGATTGGAAAGCAGAGTCCGAAGCCAAACAGCTTCTTTGGCGGCGTGACAAGCGACCATATATTCCGCCTCAGTGCTGGAGCATGCCGTGGTAGGTTGCTTCCTGCATGACCAAGAGAAAAGGCCATTGCCTAAAAAGAAGCACGAGCCAGTGGTGGAATGGCCGGAAAGCTCATCTTGTGCCCAATCTGAATCAACAAAACCTGTAAGAGCACTGGAGCTAGAGGAAGAATATGTAAGACAAAGAGTTTTAGTGCCCTGTAGATAACGAAAGACACGTTTGGTTGCGGCAAGATGATCAAGAGAAGGACGTTGGAGGAATTGACTGAGTTTAGTGACAGTTGTGGCAATGTGAGGACGGGTGGCCTGCATGACGTACATAAGGGCCCCGACCATCGAGCGGTAAGTGGCATGGAGGGAGGGGGAGAGAAGGGAGTATGTGGAAGGGAGGAGAGGGGCATTGGCATCCAAAGGGGTGAAAAGGGAGGAGCACCATGCCATGCCAAAGGGATCCAAAAGATCAGAGATAAAGGTCTCTTGAGAGAGAGACAAGGTGCGAGCCGAGCGGTTACGAGAAACTTGAATGCCCAAATAATAAGTGAGCTCACCTAGATTGGCCATGTCAAAATTGGTCTGATGGAGAGATTTGACAGTGGAGATTTCAGAGAGGGAAGGACCAACAAGAAATAGATCGTCATCAAAGATGGCAACAATGATCAAGGAGGTGCCCGAGCCACGAGAATAAATGCTAAAATCGGCATCAATTCGAGTAAATTATTCTTTTCGCATAATGGCATCTATGGTATAGTCCCATACACGAGGGATTGTTTTAATCCATAGATTGTTTTAATGAGATGGCAAACCAAATGTTCAGATCCAGGGGATATATAGCCTTCAGGTTGATGCATGTAAATGTCCTCGAACAAGATCCCATTTAAGAATGCATTTTTAACATCCATCTGACAAACATGGAAATCATGTTCAGCAGCTAAAGCAAGTAAAGTGCAAATAGATGTCAATCGGGCAACATGAGCAAAGTTTCAGTGAAATCTATACCTTCGATTTGGGAAAAGCCCTTCGCCACCAAGCGAGCTTTGTATTTGTCCACGGATCCATCCGCTTTTTGTTTTACACGGAAGACCCATTTTGAACCGATTGCTTTTCTTCCAAGGGGAAGGGGAACAAGATTTCATGTTTTGTTGGAAAGTAAGGCATTGAATTCAGCATCAGCGGCGACTTTCCAAAGGGAGGCATCAAGACGTTTTAGGGCAGCTTTGAGAGAGAGAGAGGGGCTGAAATAAGAGAGGCGGAGGCCCCCACCGAGTAAGCGTAAGCTAGAGAGGCATGGCCTATGGAAGTAATAAGCCGAGAGAGGGGAACTCTAGAGCGTGCGGGGTTTCGGCGAGGTAAAAGAGAGGGGTCAGGAAGAGGGGAAGGCTCAGGCTCGAGAAGTGAAGTCTCAAGAGGAGCAAAAGGCCCAGGGAGAGGTGAGTGGGAAAAAAATGTGGGAGAAAGATTATCAAAAGGAGGATCATCTTGGGAAAGAGGGAGAAAAGAGGTAGTATCTTATGAATTTGTGAGAAGAGGAAGGGCAGCTGATTGGGCGGCAGGAGTGATGGGAGCAGCCCGAGAAACTAGGGGGGTTTTGAAGATGATGAGGGGAAAAATATAGGAGGATTAAGAGGAGAGGGGTGGGAAGGTGTAAGATAGGTGAATTCACATGGTTGAAGAGATTGAAAGGGAAGGTTTGGGGGAAGAGGTTCATAGAGGGTGAGGGAAAGAAAGTCGGATAATAGGGGAAGAGGGGAAGGAAAGGGCATACGAGACAAGGTTTGGAGAAGTGGCGTTTCGTTGAAAGTTACTTCTCTGGTGGTGATGGCGCGATGCTGAGAAGGACTCCAAATGCGGTAGGCTATGGAATTTGGAGCGTATCCAACGAAAATGCCACAAAATGCGCGGGCGCCCAATTTGTCGTCTGAATGGAGGATGTCTTTATACCACGCTTCACAACCAAAGATTCTAAGGTGACGTATATCTGGTTTGACAGAGGACCATGCTTTCATTGGAGTAGATTTTGGTAAAGCGTTAGTGGGACAAAGATTGTGTAAGTAATTTGCGCAAACGACAGCTTCTGCCAAAAATTTATAAGGCAAATTTGCAAAGTACAGCATGGAGCGTGACATGTCATATAATGTTCGATTGTACCTTTCTGCAATGTCGTTTTGTTTTGGCCTCCGAGGCGCAGTTAAATGACGCGAGATTCCATGTTGCATAAGAAATTCGAAAAATTGGTTGGATAAAAATTCGCCACCGATGTCACTGCGCAAGACCTTGATTCGTTTGTTGTGAAAATTTTCTGCCAACGCCTTAAATTCCTGAAATTGGGCAAAAGCGTCAGATTTATGACAGATTGGATACACGTGTGAAAAACGAGTGGCGTGGTCAATGAAAAAGTCAAAATAAAGGTATCTATTGTAGCTACGCCTGCGTATGGGACCACACACGTCCGTATGTACAACTGCAAGTGGTTCAGAGATGACGGTAGTGCTTGTGGGAAATGAGTGACGCGACATTTTTCCTTGCACGCAACCGTGAAAAAAATCCAAAGATTTTTTAGAAAATGAATTCAGCCCAGTTACAAGATTTGGCAAAGTACGCAAACTTTCGCTATTTAAATGACCATATATTAAATGCCAAAGTGGAAATCTTTCGACGCTTACACTTAAAGTAAATATCTTTGGTGTACTATAGTATTGTAGGACGTACATAGAATCTCGTGCTACGCCAAAACCTACAGTACTATTGTCTTTTCTATCAAAAAAAGTTACTCTATCATTATTAAATTTTGCTTTTAAGCCATCAGAAGTGGAGACTTTAACAGAAAATAGATTCCTAGCTAGACCAGGAACAAATAGTACGTTGCAAATGTGAATAGACACATTAGGGACGTTTACGTCACCAAAATGAGTGGCCAACAGAATCTGGTCGTCTCCTAAGCGAATATGCAGAGGAGATGATAAAGGAGAAAGGTGAGTGAACCAATCGGATCGTGGTGATAGGTGGTGACTAGCACCACTATCTTTTAGCCAATCGTCAAAGGTTTGAGATAGAAAAGCATACCATTGTGGAAATTGATTATCCGGAGTGACAGAATTTGGGATATGATGGGCAACATTTCCATATCCGAATTATGGTAAGGGAGGGAGGACAAAAAGGGTAGCTAATGGAGTGGGATAATTAGAGGAAAAATATGGGGAGAAAACGGTCGACCAAGGGAGGTTAACGGAGTTTGAAGAGGCATAGTGTGTTGCGGCGTTAGAAGATTGTGGGAGTGATAGCGAAGGGGAAAAAATATGAGGATAAAGATGATTTGGAGGGAAGGAAGGGTGTGGAGGGAGTGGGGGGGTGGGAAGAACTGGTGGTGTGGCATTGGCAACGTTGGCATTCCCTCCATTTTTAGGGGGATTGGATGCCTCGGCTGCTTTCCGCCTCACCAATTTTCTACATTCTTCAACGGCATGTCCTTTTGTTTTGCAGTAAACGCAAAACAAACGCTGCACCCTCCTAGTTATTTTTGTGATTTTCAGCAATAAAAACATTTGCATTAGAGAGATTTAGAGCAGAAAAAGAGAGAAGCTTTGTCTCTTCATGCAAAAGTTTTGTACAAAGGGAGTGAAAGGGAATGGATTTGTCTAGATTGTCGAACAAGGAAATGAGAGGGGAAAAGGTTTCAGGGAGGCCTCCCAAAAGGGTAAAAGGGAGGTCTTCGTCGGAAAGATGCACGCCTATCATGGTGCATTTTTCGGCCGATAATTCAACTGTGCTGATCCAATCTTGCATGGATTCCGTCGGCTTTTTCATAGAGTTAAAAAACGCTCGTTTTTGAATTCGTCGAGCGGCCCATCCGGTTTGAATGTAAGCTGCCTGAAGACGACTCCAAGCTTCGGCGGAAGAGGAGGCGCCACGAATAAGACGAGTGCGCTCGGTAGTAAGTGACATCACTAGGCGAGCGTGCGCATCCTCATCCTTTTGTTTCCATGTAGCTATTGCCAACTCTTTTGTAGCTTTTTCTGCTGGTGTATCAGTAGAGGAAATGATAGGAGGTTTTGAAATTCCTATAAAATGGTCCCAAATCTTCTCGTGTTTGAAAAAATGCATGACTAAAAATGACAAATCATAGAAGTTTTGGCCATCAAACTTTTGAATGCTATTAGAAGTGGCATGGCTAGGCCCATAACCTATTGGAGGTGGATTGGTGGAAGCCATGAAATTGTACACAAGAGAAAGATCAATGCATTGGAGAGAGAAATTGATTTGTATATGGGATGATTTCATTAAGTGAGAAAATTCACTTATATACAAAATACACAGTGCTAAATACTATGGAGTCTAAGAGCTCTTTGGTGCGCTGTAACAAAAAGAATCTTAATCAAGATTCTACGTGACTAGATTCTAATGTATGTAGACTAGATTCTAACGTAAGCTAGATTGTAACGGATTGACTTTAGGGCGGCAATGTACAAAAGTAATTAAGAACTAAAGAAACGACGTAGACTCAAACGACAAAGAGTACGAAGCAACAAGTAAAGTACAAAAGAGAATTAATGCAAATAATGAACATATGTAGGACAAAAAGAGATCGTCGCCCAAGAGACTTGTACGTAGGGCGGCAAGACCGAACCAACACATGAAAAGACTTGACCGACGCATGTAATGATTCGTACGGTGAAGACTAGGACCGGACCGGCATATGTAATGACGCGTACGGACTGAACTGACGCTAAATGTCCTTTAACAATGTACACTGTGTATCGCTATTAGAATTAATAAATTTTCGCCACTTCAAACATTTTTTCTCCATACACACACGAGCAATTTTAACAAGGAGAATTGGAGACCGCTAGTCGGAATGTGAGAATCTTGGCTTTGAATCGCAACCGTCAGATTAAAAACTCGACAAGCATGTAAAAAGAAAAGATGTTTTAAGCGGCAAAAATAACATCAATACTAATAGCGATACACGGTGTACCGTCCTCAGATTGAGGACAAGCCGTGTAGAATCTCTACACGTGGCGGACAGAATTGATGCCACGGAGTAGATCAATTATAAATTTACACGTGAAGTAGAGATCATGTGCCTTGGTACAAAGTGGACACGAAACCCTTAAAAACCAATATCCAACAGAAAATCTTTGACTGAGGATATTTTGTCACGCTCCGTTTGTCTTACCTTCTCTTTCTTCATGATTTGCAGCGATTATTTTCTTTTTAGCATAGTTCAAAAGCTGGCGTTTTTATGGTAGGCCTTTGGACGGCGCCTTTATCGTAAGTTTTGTTATAGGCTTTTCATGTGATCTTCTTAGATCGCTTCATTGATCAGAGATCGTCCGATCGTCCGAATCTGACTGTGTAAATAATTTTTTTTTGTGCGAATGTTTTACTTTGTCTAATTTTTGGTCCGATGTTTTAATTAAATCGAATAGGTCCGAATGCAATATGGGTCTTAAGGTCATATTGTATGTTCCGCATACAATAGGCATATTGTATGGGCCTACTTTCACCTACTTTGAACTATGTTTTTGATAGCATATTCCCACCGGAGCATTTGATTTTCCAAAAAATCATCGAAAAACGTACACGCTTCGACGTCATCAAACATAGGCGCGAAAATAAACTTGCAATATTAAATGTTCGAAAGGACGATGGCGGTGGTTCAAAGTTGTTTGGCGCGAGTACAATGAAATAGCCGTTCGGATGTTGTTTTGGCTACGTTAGCTTTTTCGGCGAAATACGCGACTTTAACCCGACTTCAATATCCGACAATATTTTGAGGAAGCTCGTTTGTACGGTTTTCACAGAAAGCCATACATTATTCCAACGTCCGTCTCTTGCGAAAGTGATTTTTTTTTCCGTTGGGAATAGTCTATGAATGAAAAGATCACCGTTCGACAAATAGAAAGAAAGTTTCACACGTACAAAGGATTTTAAAAGTTTCATGTTATTATCATAATTTAGAAATTCATCGGAATGGGAAATGCTCCGGTGGGAATAGGCTATCAGTAATCCAGTGGGAGTCAAGGAAAAGGTGTAGAAACTAATGGTTTTATTAGTATTTTCTAGGTCTGAAAAGAAATATAGAAGTCGAGGCAGTCTATCTCTAACTTCTCTCTCCAACTCTCAAACTTGTCGCAGTCACTGAGAAATTGGCGAGGAAGCTAGAGCCATGGCTACCTTGGCTATCCTGAGGTTTACGGGAATTTTATGTTAGGGTTTATTTATTTAATTAAAAAGGTATGTGCCGGCGGCAGGATTTGATCCATGTACCTACCGGCTGGCAGAAAGGAAATAGCCGGTAGCCTTAGCCGTTAAGTCTAGCAGTAGTATTACGTACTATATAGTTTGATATTTATTTAAATGGTTATGCGCGCGATAAACCATTTAACTGAAATGAATTACGGGATACATAGATCCAGTAAAATATAAATGTACGACTTACAGTACGGACACAAATCAGTACCGCACATTTGTTTCGTAAATGAAACAAATACCGCGCATGTATTTATTACGGCTACGAATAAAGCCGACTTTAATCGGACGGCCGAGATTAGCACCGAGATCGCGGAGGAAGATTTCGGCGGTTTGTGGCCATCGCCACATCGGATGACACGTGGCAAAATTCCGTTGGATTGTGGAATCTCCGGAGATTATGGCACCGAATCCGGATTTGACATGTGTCGACATTTTGGCCATGTCGTACAATGTCCGTACATAAAGTACACCGACAGATGTACTTTTGCGTACGGAACTCAATTCTGATTGGTTCCGTACATCAGTAGATAGAGTTTGTGAGAGAGATAGGACTTAGAAAAAATAGAAGATAGGACCCTCTCTCCCAGAGAGCTTCTGTACAAAAGGTCAACTTTGACTCTCCATAACTGACTGCTCAGGGGAGCAAATTCAGAGATTCTTTTTGCTATCGACTCAGGGGAGTCTTGCCTTCACAAGGGTGAAGTTGGTCAGAGTTTTTGTCTGCCAGGGTGGCAGTTATTTTTGCTTAAACACAAAGGGGTCAGGATTATCCTAGAGGCTTCTTGGAAGCTGTCCACTCTGAGGACTTAGGGAGGTCTCAGAGTCACAGGTTATGGGCCCACCCTCTAGGGTACCAATCTTTAATGGAACTGGCTTCATATACTGGGAAAGTATGATGATAGGAGCTCTATGCGAAAAAAGGTTTTGGGGGATAGTGAGGGGACGATTGGGGCGTCCATCAAGTCTTGGAATTCCTCCAGGGTTTGGAGGAAGCAGATTCACCAGGAAAGAGGATTCACCTTCAACGGAGGAAACAAAGGAAGGAGAGGTGGTGGACAAAAGAAAGGAGAAGGAGGCGACCACACCAATAGCAACTGGTTTAGCATTCATGTCACCTATTCCGAGGAACGAGGAGAATGATACTGAAACCTGGGACTTCAACAATATGGCGGCAAAACACTTCATCCTACGCCATCTCACTCAAGGACTTGCATGTCCTCATTTACAGGTAGAAAGGGCATCCGATCTTTAGATGGCTCTTATAGAGATGTACCGAAGTGGTACGATTCAGCAACAACAGTTGGCTGATCAGAAAGTTAAGGAGTATGTATACAAAGGGGGATATATGTTGGATTTTTGCAATGAGCTAGCTACACTCTTCATGGAGCTACAAAGTGCGGGAAAAGAATTTAGTGAAAAAGAAAAGGTTAACTGTTTGCTGATGAAGTTACCTGATGAGTTCGTGAACATAGTTTACCGTGTGCAGGACTTGCCTGACTCAAGGTGGATATGGAACTCAGTGGTAGGGATGATTCTCGTTCAAGAGAATACAATTGAGATCCGAAGGGGAGGAAAGAGTGGCCAAGCCTTGGCAACAGCGACTGATTGGAGGAATAGGGATTCCCGAAAACCAGTTGGAAACTATGGGGGTAGGGACCAGAAAAAACAGGCAGATGAGTTCGAACCAAGGGCTCCCAAAGGTCTATGTCATTTTTGTAAGAAACCGGGGCACTATATGGCAGAGTGCACTAAGCTAACCGAGCTTCGGTTAAAGGAGGGGCAGACCGGTGGTACCCCGAGAGGAAAGAAAAAGGCCCTTGTCACACAGGTACTTGAGGTTGAATCCGAGGACGAGGACGATGAGCTCCTTTTGGATGAGGAGTTGGAGGCGAAAAAAGAGGTCGAAATTCCACGAAGGCAGAAATGTGCTTACGGTGGATTGAAAGGTGAAGCAGGCTGGATTGTAGATTCAGGTGCCTCCATGCACATGTGTAAGGATAGACACCTGTTCACTAAGATAAGAAAGATTCCCACCGTAGAGATAGAGTACGGGGATGGGAGGATAGTCACCACTACTCTTGTAGGATCGGTAGATCTAAAAGTGTTAGTAGAAGGAAAGACATCCATATTAACATTCTCCGATGTATTGTTTATTCCGGAGCTGAACAAAAATCTTATCTCTACATCAGTATTAGATGATAAGGGTTTTTTACTAGCACTAGGGAAGGAGTCTTTACTGCTAGTTTTGAGGATGATGTCTATTTCATTGCTGAGAAAGGTAGCCATGGGATGTTTAGGCTGATCTTAAGTAATGAAAAGAAGAAACTTTACTATGCTGGTGTTCATGATATTATGATGTGGCATAAGAGGCTTGGGCATGTGAATCTAGATAAGTTAAGAGAGATGAAAAAGATGGGAGTGGTGGAAGGGATTCAGTTCAGTGAGAGTGATGATATAAGTGATTGTAGTGGATGTGCTCAAGGTAAAGCACACAGATTACCCTTTCCTAAGTCAGCCACCTATAAGGGAGAAAAAATTCTAGATCTAGTACACACAGATATTTGGGGACCGGCTAAAGTGCCCTCACCGGGGGGGAAGAGATTTATGATGACTATAACTGATGATTGGTCTCGGTATTCCCGGGTATATTTTTTGAAAAACAAGTCCGAAGCTGAGGATTGTTTTAGACAATATAAAGCATGGAGCGAAAAACTCCATGAAACTCCAATCAAGAGAGTAAGGAGTGACAATGGTGGAGAGTATACTTCTAACCAGTTTGAGGATTTTCTGAGGGAAGATGGGGTTCAACACCAAAAGACAGTTCCAGAAAATCCTGAACAGAATGGGGTAGCTGAGAGGTTAAATAGAACACTAAGTGATAGTGCTAGAAGTATGTTGTCAAATAAAAGGATAGGGAAAAGGTTTTGGGCAGAAGCAATGAACTGTGCTAATTACCTCAAGAATAGAGTTCTTACTTCAGCTATAAAAGATCAAACACCTTATGAGAGATGGACAGGCCGGAAACCAGACATATCTCACTTAAAGGTTTTCGGCAGTCAAGTGTTCAGTCTAGATACTGATCGGTCCAATTGGAAGCTAGATCCTAAAGGAAAACCAGGATACTTATTAGGATATGATGAAGATGTTAAAGGATATAGAGTTTATGATCTAAAAAGGGAAGATATAATCTTAGTAAAGCATCTAGTAGTTATGGATGAAGGAAAGTCTGTAGATCCCTTCAAATATACGAAGTCAGTAAAAATCAGATTTGAGTCAGAAAATTCCGATGACTTTGAGCTTCCTAACTATCCAGGTTTTAGAGAAGATGACATTCTTGCAGGAACAAATCAGACTGAAAAGGACTCGGCTGTGGAAACTCCAGTGACAACTCTACTCGAAGCGGAAGACGTGGTGGAAATTGATTCGGAATCAAGGGATAGGGGAGAAGCCGAGTTTGTTCGAAAGAATCCACGAGAACCATCTATTCCGGCCTCAGATTTTGAGGGGGGGAGGAGAAGTAGCAAAAGACTGCAAGAAAAACAGGTTAATAACAAGGTAACTAAACTATCTCATCAAGATGAACCTCAAACTTATGGAGAGGCGATGACTTGTCCAGAAAGAAACCGGTGGAAGACAGCCATCAATGAGGAGATGGCTTCAATCATGGCAGCCGATACTTGGGAGCTGGTGGACTGTCCACCTAACCGAAAACCAATCGGTTGTAAGTGGGTTTTCAAACTAAAACTGAACCCAGATAACACAATCGAGCGCTACAAGGCCAGATTAGTGGCAAAGGGATTTACACAAAAGGAAGGAATTGACTACGAGGAAACCTTTGCCCCGGTGGTCAGATTTCCCTCCGTCCGCATACTTCTCAGTTTAGCAGCGGCGGAAGACATGGAAGTGCACCAGATGGACATCAAAACATCCTTTTTGCATGGAGAATTGGAAGAGGAGATCTTCATGTGACAACCCGAAGGGTTTGTGGAAGAAGGAGAGGAGAGTAAGGTATGCCGGCTGATTAAATCTCTTTCTGGTTTGAAACAGGCGCCTCGACAGTGGAATAAGAAGCTTGATGAGTTTCTTACCGGTCTAGGATATATTCGGATCAGCTCAGATCACTCAATCTATGTTTTCGAAGATGAGGAAGGTTTTATATTTATTGCAATTTATGTTGATGATTTGCTTGTTTTAAGTAAATCAATGGAAAAAATTAATAAACTGAAAATCGATCTTAAGGGGAGATTTGAAATGAAGGATATGGGGGAAACAAAATATATTTTGGGAATTCAAGTAGAGAGAGACCGAAAAAGGAAAATTATAAGATTGACTAAAAAGGAAGCAATAGGGAACATGCTTGAAAAATTTCAAATGGATAAAGCTAATAGTTGTACAACTCCAATGGAGTTGAAGAAGGGAAGTGAGGGGAGTGAGGAAGAAGGAGTCATAGTCTTAGACGAGGAATTATCTCCTGATGAACAGAAGTTCATGCAGACTATTCCTTACAGGCAAGTAGTGGGAAGTCTAATCTATTTTATGAATTGTACCCGGCCGGATTTAGCTGCAGCTGTAGGAGTGCTGAGTAGAAGTCTAAATGCTCCCACTAAGAAGGATTGGGAGGCATCTAAGAGAGTCCTTAGATACTTGGTAGGAACTAGAGATCTATGGCTGCATTTGGGTGGGGAGAATACTGACATCACTACTTGGAGTGATGCCAGTTATGGTGATGCTCCGATGAGGAGATGTACTTCTGGATATGTATTATATGTGGGTGATGGGGCTTGCTGTTGGAGTAGCAAACAACAAAAGGTTATTGCTCAGTCCACCATGGAGGCTGAGTATATGGCCTCTTGCTCTGCTGTAAAAGAATTGATGTGGGTCAAGTCTTTGCTTGGTGAGCTTGGTCACCTTAAGAGTGGTGTGCAGAAAATATTTTGTGATAATCAGGCAGCAATCGCTATTTCTGCCAATCCTAAACACCATTTTAAAGCCAAACACATGGACATCAGACTCAGCTTTGTTAGAGAGAAAGTAGAAAACAAAATAATCAGTTTAGAGTACAGACCAGATAGTGAGATGGTAGCAGATATGATGACCAAACCTGTGCCTTCCCCTAAGCTAATTTTTTGCAGGGAGAAGTGTGGTCTGAAATTAAAGATTGACTAGAAAATAATGGGAGTGTAGAAACTAATGGTTTTATTAGTATTTTCTAGGTCTGAAAAGAAATATAGAAGTCGAGGCAGTCTATCTCTAACTTCTCTCTCCAACTCTCAAACTTGTCGCAGTCACTGAGAAATTGGAGAGGAAGCTAGAGCCATGGCTACCTTGGCTATCCTGAGGTTTACGGGAATTTTATGTTAGGGTTTATTTATTTAATTAAAAAGGTATGTGCCGGCGGCAGGATTTGATCCATGTACCTACCGGCCGGCAGATAGGAAATAGCCGGTAGCCTTAGCCGTTAGGTCTAGCTATAGTGTTACATACTATATAGTTTGATAATTATTTAAAGATGCATACGTACGATAAATTCATTTAACTGTTACGGATTACGGGATACATAGAACCGGTACGGATAACGGTACGGATTACGAATCAATACCGCGCATTTTTTTCGTAAATGAAACAAATACCGCGCATGTATTTATTACGGCTACGATTAAAGCCGACTTTAATCGGACGGCCGAGATTAGCACCAAGATCGCGGAGGAAGATTTCGGCGGTTTGTGGCCATCGCCACATCGGATGACACGTGGCGAAATTCCGTTGGATTGTGGAATCTCCGGAGATTATGGCACCGAATCCGGATTTGACATGTGTCGACATTTTGGCCATGTCGTACAATGTCCGTACATAAAGTACACCGGCAGATGTACTTTTGCGTACGGAACTCAATTCTGATTGGTTCCGTACATCAATAGATAGAGTTTGTGAGAGAGATAGGACTTAGAAAAATTAGAAGATAGGACCCTCTCTCCAAGAGAGCTTCTATACAAAAGGTCAACTTTGACCCTCCATAACTGACTGCTCAGGGGAGCAAATTCAGAGATTCTTTTTGCTATCGACTCAGGGGAGTCTTGCCTTCACAGGGGTGAAGTTGGTCAGAGTTTTTGTCTGCCAGGGTGGCAGTTATTTTTGCTTAAACACAAAGGGGTCAGGATTATCCTAGAGGCTTCTTGGAAGCTGTCCACTCTGAGGACTTATGGAGGTCTCAGAGTCACAAAAGGGGAGAACTTTGATCGTACAGTGAGATAGTACGGAATCACAAATCTTTTTCAGGTTGCAGGGTTGAAAATCTTCGGCGATTGTTAGAATACTACATTTTAGAAAATACTACGTGGTACATGTTATAAAAGAGCACGTGTGCGAGATCTAGTTGGCACGACCTGATGGCACACGTACTGGAAACAGTTGCAAGTAATTGTGTCCGTACAATTACTAGCACCTCCGGATGGAAACCACGCCTTAGCAACTCTAAATAAAGACCAAGGGTATGCCTATTCGATTCCTACATTATCTTGTTTCTTGTAGTCTTTTATATGTTTTTCTCTTTTTACCCATTTTGTACCTCAAGGGATTCTAATTGCAAATTTTCCAGCAAAGGTTTACTCGGTTTATTAATATCAATACAAAATGAGTGCGCTTTCTATTTTCGACACCACTCAATTTCTCGTGTCGACACCACTCATTTTCTCGTGTCGACACCACTCACTTTCTCGTGTCGACACCACTCACTTTCTCGTGTCGACACCACTCACTTTCACTCGTTCACATGGTTAGGCTATAGTAACAAATGTTGAGCTTTGTTTGTACAAACTGATACATTTTGTACATTATTATGTTTAAAAACCGCTTGAATAAAAGTAAATGCAACTAACTAAATCATACCAACGTTAGCTTAATAGAAAAAAACAATTTATTCATTATATTATAGGTTCAAGGTTAGTAAACTAGGGGCGCCGATTTAGTGTTACCACACTAATAGCGATTCAATATTTTTTTAGGAGTGGTGACAAATAATATTATGAAACCAATCACAATGTGTTGTTTTACAACCACCGTTGCGAAGGAGGACCAGCAATAGTAGTGGAAGTAGACATAGCAAACAACAGAAACCATAAAGCACCTACTCAACAACCAACTTTCAGCTCACACAAAATAGGACACAAAAAGACCAATATGCCTTAGATTTCTCTCTATGATACACAACAAAGTAAACTGACAATTTCCAAAATTGCAGCCCAAATGACCCAGTAAACCATAAGATATGACTCTTGGAGGTTTCTCAAAATTTGCCCTTAAATTGTGACAATCCCAAAATTGGATGATTAAAAATTGGCTATGTCGTAAACTATATACTCACAGTGAGTATCTACTGGTCACACTAATTCAAGTGACCATACTACAGAACTATCCTGACTAACGACAACGTATCCAGCCTGTACTTTACTGTACCGTGAGTACCTCGAAAAACCTAATTATTATTTTCCAAAACCTAATTAATAAAACATTAATTTTTATTACACTAAACTACAAAACAATATTTATTCAAATATTTTCAGATGGCGAACCGTACAAAATGTTCCAGGTGCTTAGTCACGGTAGTCGCTAAAGTCCAGCCGGCTGTCGTAGTGTAGTATGAAGCACCTAAGTGTTTCGTCACTTGTGGTCCCACGTGAATCACGCCTTGTCACTTGTGGTCCTACGTAAATCACGCTTGTGGTCCCAGGTGAATAGCATCCATCGACACCATTCAAAATCAATGATCATAAATCATATCGTACAACACATATCCGAAATATCCAGACCTTTCCATTTAACGATCATAAAAATGTTATGTACAATATATTTCCAAGATATTCGTAAGACTCCAAAAATTGCCGTACCATATATTTTCCGAGGTATCCGACCCAGATTTCGTCCGTCTGTTACGACGATTCCAATTGTCAGTTGCGTGACGCGTGTCGACGCCACTCCGTAAAACCTGCAGAAGTACAATACACTTTATTGTACTTTTGCTACTGTAATACTAATAAAGGTGTAACAGGGTTACAGAATTGGGTACTTAGTGGTTGGGGGCTAGGCTGCTATTATTGCGATTTCAAAGCAGCGCAGTTGCGATTCCAGAGCAGCGCAGCTGCGATCCCAGACTAGCGCAACATAGCAGCATAGCAACTTAGTAGCGCAGCAGCGCAGCATAGCAACGCCGCAGAATGTAGATGTAACTGTATAGTTCTAGAAGGAAGTTTTGGATAGATCTCGGTTAGCCGCGAAGGCCAGGACCATCATATTTCGACATGTGCACCGGAAGCGCCGATTGGCTCTAGATAGGTTTTGAAGGAAGATCTTGATATG
>JBBHKE010002725.1:149098-170369 GCA_037447655.1 Zygnema cylindricum | reverse complement strand
AGTGCTGAGTAGAAGTCTAAATGCTCCCACTAAGAAGGATTGGGAGGCAGCTAAGAGAGTCCTTAGATATTGAGGGAACTAGGGATCTATGGTTGCATTTGGGTGGGGAGAATACTGACATCACTACTTGGAGTGATGCCAGTTATGGTGATGCTCCGATGAGGAGATGCACTTCTGGATATGTATTATATGTGGGTGATGGGGCTTGCTGTTGGAGTAGCAAACAGCAAAAGGTTATTTCTCAGTCCACCACGGAGGCTGAGTATATGGCCTCTTGCTCTACTGTAAAAGAATTGATGTGGGTCAAGTCTTTGCTTGGTGAGCTTGGTCACCTTAAGAGTGGTGTGCAGAAAATATTTTGTGATAATCAGGCAGCAATCGCTATTTTTGCCAATCCTAAACATCATTTTAAAGCCAAACACATGGACATCAGACTCACCTTTGTTAGAGAGAAAGTAGAAAACAAAATAATCAGTTTAGAGTACAGACCAGATAGTGAGATGGTAGCAGATATGATGACCAAACCTGTGCCTTCCCCTAAGCTAATTTTCTGCAGGGAGAAGTGTGGTCTGAAATTAAAGATTAACTAGAAAATAAGGGGAGTGTAGAAACTAATGGTTTTAAAGTATTTTTTAGGTCTGAATAGAAATATAGAAGCCGAGGCAGTCTACCTCTAACTTCTCTCTCCAACTCTCAAACTTGTCGCAGTCACTGAGAAATTGGAGAGGATGCTAAAGCCATGGCTACCTAGGCTATCTTGAGGTTTACGGGAAATTTATATTTGTTAGGGTTTATTTATTTAAAAAGGTATGTGCCGGCGGGAGGAATTGATCCTTGCACCTACCGGCTGGCAAACAGGAAATAGCTAGTAGCATTAGCCGTTAAGTCTAGCCGTAGTATTACGTAACATGAAGTTTGATATATATTTAAATGATTATACATGCGACAAATCATTTAACTGAAATGGATTACGGGATACATAGATCCAGTAATATATAATGTACGAATTACGGTACGGACAAAAATCAATACCGCGCATTTGTTTCGTAATTGAAACAAATACCGCGCATGTATTTATTACGGCTACGATTAAATCCGAATTTAATCGGACGGCCGGGATTAGCGCCGAGATCGCGGAGGAAGATTTTGGCGGTTTGTGGCCATCGCCACATCGGATGACGCGTGGCGAAATTAC
The DNA here is from genome assembly GCA_037447655.1 of Zygnema cylindricum. Classification (NCBI taxonomy): domain Eukaryota; kingdom Viridiplantae; phylum Streptophyta; class Zygnematophyceae; order Zygnematales; family Zygnemataceae; genus Zygnema; species Zygnema cylindricum. The sequence goes on along the minus strand of JBBHKE010002725.1, from coordinate 169,174 downwards.
GTTGGATCGTGGAATCTCCGGAGATTATGGCACCGAATCCGGATATGACATGTGTCGACATTTAGGCCATGTCGTACAATGTCCGTACGTAAAGTACACCGGCAGATGTACTTTTATGTACGGAACTCTATTCTGATTGGTTCCGTACATCAGTAGATAGAGTCTGTGAGAGAGATAGGACTTAGAAAAAATTAGAAGATAGGACCCCCTCTCCCAGAGAGCTTCTGTACAAAAGGTCAACTTTGACCCTCCATAACTTACTGCTCAAGGGAGCAAATTCAGAGATTCTTTTTGCTACCGACTCAGGGGAGTCTTGCCTTCACAAGGGTGCAGGTGGTCAGGGTTTTTGTCTGCCACGGTGACAGTTATTTTTGCTGAAACACAAAGGGGTCAGGATTATCTTAGAGGCTTCTTGGAAGATGTCTACTCTGAGGACTTATGGAGGTCTCATAGTTTCAATTCAGAGGAGGAGAGTGAACAAGGAGAGGAAATTCCTGACTACCTCTTTCCACTACCGCTCGACACCCAGCATCCGGACCTCGCCTTCAGCTTCGTTAAAAGGTTTTATTGGAACCCCTCGGAGTGGCCTCGGAATGGCGTTTAGGAAAGCCTGGAGACCCTATCCGTATCCCTACCGATGTTCCGTCACACCCAGCGTGGAATTTCATGCAGACCAAAGACTTGGGAAATAATCATAAAGGCTATGTGCAGTTTAATCCTCACACCTTACCTTTCGTGGAAAAGGTAGAGGACAACTACCGGTACAGGATTAATGATCTCGGGTTACTCCGCCATTATCACCCGTGGGATGTCCGCCTCCACGACATCATCTCTCGAGCAGAGGTCACCTCGAGGTGCGAGTACTCAAGCTGGCTCGAAGGAATGCTCTGCAGCGAGCCCGAGCTGCAAGGAAACACGTATTCTTCAAATTACGGAAGGTACCTCGGTGGGAACCGGTGGACGAGAAACCAAAGGAAGTTTCCCCAGTGGCTGAACCCGAAGATCCCAGGATTCCGGCACCCGAGGAGCTTGCATCGGCAGACGTTCCGCAGCAACCCAAAGTACCCGAGGATTAGGAAGGGGAAAATCAGGTTCGATAACGCATCACTCGGAGGCGATTGGCAGTCGCAGATCATCACATCGCATTACTGGAGACCTGATGTGAACAGCTCCAAAATGAACTCGACGCCCTTCGCCAGGAGTTCGAAGAGTATCGCGAAGAAACATATGACAAACTCCGGCAATTATAGTTTCCCTGAGTCAATCAAAGTTCAGCGGGACGTTGAACCCTTAGTGGGAGGCACTGTAACAGGGTTCCAAAATTGGGTACTTAGCGGCTGGGGCTAGGCTGCTATTGTTGCGATTTCAGAGCAGCGCAGTTGCGATTCCAGAGCAGCGCCGCTGCGATTCCAGAGCAGCGCAGCTGCGATCCCAGACCAGCGCAGCATAGCAACTTCGTAGCGCAGCAGCGCAAGCATAGCAACTCAGTAGCGCAGCAGCGTAGCATAGCAACGCCGCAGAATGTAGATGGAACTGTATAGATCTAAAAGGAAGCTTTGGATAGATCTCGGTTGGCCGCGAAGGTCTACGTGTACAGCTGTATAGTAGTAGGTTGACTAGCAGTTGGCTAGTTTAAATAGGCGAGTGGACCGAGTGAATGAGACACCTGAAGTAGACCTACTCAGCTAGCGCAACCTTGTACTCTCTCCCAAGTAATAAAGCTCAACATTGCCTGTGAGTTCCGTGTTTTCCTGCTCTTGCTACGGGAAGGTTCTTGGTGTTTTCTGTTGTGCACTGTAACGTGTTGTGGTATTTCGTGCCTCTTTTACAACTTTCCTCTCCTTGTTCCACGAATCCTTCCGGTTGTCGCATGAAGATCTCCTCCTCTAGTTCTCCATGTAGGAACGCTGTCTTTATGTCCATCTGGTGTACTTCCATGTCTTCTACAGCTACCAGACTGAGAAGGATTCGGACCGAGGGAAATCTGACGACCGGAGCAAAGGTTTCTTCGTAGTCTATTCCCTCTTTCTGAGTAAAACCTTTTGACACTAACCGAGCTTTATACCACTCAATTGTATTGTCCGGATTCAATTTTCGTTTGAAAACCCACTTACATCTAATTGGTTTTCTATCGGGTGGACAGTCCACCAGCTCATATGTATCAGCCGCCATGATTGAAGCCATCTCTTCATTGATGGTTGTCTTCCACCGGTTTCTTTCCGGACAGCTCATTGCCTCTTCATATGTTTGAGGTTCGTCCGGGTGAGATAGTTTGGTTACCTTGTTATTAACTTGTTTCTCTTGAAGCCTTTTGCTGCTTCTTCTCCCTCCCTCAAAATCTGCGGCTGGAATAGATGGTTCTCGTGGATTCTTTCGATTCACCACGACTTCCTCCTTTGTCCCTTGGATCCATATCCGTTTCCACCACGTCTTCCGCTTGTGTCATTGGTGTTTCCAAGTTCAAGTCTTTCTCTGTTTTTTTTGAATCTGCAAGGATATCGTTCGAACTTGCAAAGTATCGTCTTCTTGAAAACCCGGATAGTTAGGGAGATGAAAGTCATCGGAATTGTCTGACTCAACTCTGATTTTGACTGATTTTGAGGATTTAAAGGGATCTATCGACTTCCCTTCATCCATAGCTACCAGATGTTTTACTAAAATTATATCTTCTCTCTTTAAATCATACACTCTATACCCTTTTACATCCTCATCATATCCTAGCAAGTATCCGGGTTTCCCTTTAGGATCTACTTTCCAGTTTGATTTATCTGTATCTAAACTGAAGACTTTACTACCGAAAACCTTTAAGTGAGATAGATCTGGTTTTCGGCCAGTCCATTTCTCATATGGAGTTTGGCCTTTCATCGCCGAAGTTAGAACTCTGTTTCTCAAATAATTAGCACAATTCATAGCTTCGGCCGAAAATCTTTTTCCTATCTTTTATCTGACAACATACTCCGGGCACTATCACTTAGTGTCTTATTCAATCTCTCGGCAACACCATTCTGTTCCGAGTTTTCTGGAACTGTTTTTTGATGTTGAACACCATCCTCCCTTAAGAACTCTTCAAACTGATTGGAGGTATATTCCCCTCCATTGTCACTTCTTACTCTCTTTATTGAGGTCTTGTGAAGTTTCTCGACCCATGCCTTATATTGTTTGAAATACTTTGGAGTTTCTGATTTATTTTTAAGAAAGTATACCCGGGAGTACCTGGACCAATCATCAGTAATGGTTAGCATAAATATTTTGCCTCCGGGTGATGGCACTCTCGCCGGTCCCCAAATGTCCGTGTGTACCAAATCAAGAACTTTTTCTCCTTTATAGGTTGCTTCCCTCAACCCGGATATGGCAGGCGTCGTCTTTATGGCCATGTCGTACAATGGCCGTACAGAAAGTACTTCAGACCAAGTACCTTTCTGTACTGTACACTCAATTGATTGGCTCCGTACATCAGTACAAGAGGGTTTAGAGAGGGGTTTAGGACTTAGAAAAATTAGAGGTAGCCGCCTCTCTCTCATGGAGCTCTTGTATAAAAGGGTCATCTTTGACCATTGATAATTAACTGCTCAGGGGAGCAAATTCAAAAATGTGCTTACGCTGGATTGAAAGGTGAAGCAGGCTGGATTGTAGATTCAGGTGCCTCCATGCACATGTGTAAGGATAGACACCTGTTCACTAAGATAAGAAAGATTCCCACCGTAGAGATAGAGTACGAGGATGGGAGGTATCTTAGAGGCTTCTAGCAAGCTGCCTACTCTGAGTACCAATGGAGGTCTCAGAGTTGCACATTACTCATGAGGGGTTTCCCTTGTAGTATGAAAGGAGCATTTGATATGCTGAAACAGAAAGTTAAGGCTTGTTGGACTTTAGAATTAGCTATCAATATTTTATTAGAAGAGGAAGCTACATCTGGTATTCTCAATATTGAGCAAGTACAGGCTTTTAATTCAGACTTTGAGAGAAAGGGACAGTTTAATCAACAAAGGAATCAACTTAATCAGTTCAGACAGTTTAACCAAGGTGGAAATAGACAATCCAACAATGCATGCTTTTATTGTAGTGAGAGATGTCATGGATACAAATGCTGTCCTAAGCTTAAAAAAGCTAACGATACCAGTTTATACAGGCCGAGATGGCAACAAAGCCAATTTTACAAAAGCTTCACGGGACTTACACCTCGTGGAAATGCACTATTTTTGGCTTCTTCGTATATCCAAGACGAGACTTTGACGTTTTATGCGGAGGACGATTTATATCTATTCGCTACGGCGGCAGCAATGGATGGCGCAAAGGACCGTGGATGGTAATAGATACGAGAGCGTCAGCCCACATGTGTTGGAACAAGGCCATCTTCAATAAATCTGAAAACAACGCCGGAGAAAATTATTTATTAGTGTTCAAAATCGTGCTGTGGGTGATGTGTCCCTGCTAGTTGATGTAGAAGGAAAGGAAATTGAAAGGACTTTTCACAACGTCTTATTTGTGCCTAACTTTAAGAAAAATGTGTTTTCTACATCTTTGTTAGAGGGTAAAGGCTTTGAGATTAATTTGAAAAATGGTCGGCTTTTTGTTAGCAAAAATGGAAAAGTTGTCGTTACAGGTACTAGAGATAATAGCAAGATGTACCGCATGGATATAGCTAATACCAAGGAGAATGATGTTTTGTACTCCGGTGTTGTGCACTTCGATGAGTTGTGGCATAAAAGATTAGGCCATGTACACTATGATAGTCTAAGAAAAATGGTACTTCCTGGAAAAATAGAGGGTGTGGCACTCGCAGATCAGCCGTTAAAAACATGTGATGGCTGCGCTTTAGGCAAAATCCACAGACTGCCATTTCCTAAAAAGTCTGAGCATCGGTCAACAAGACTTTTACAACAATTCATTCGGATGTTTTTGGTCCTGCGAAGGTTCTATCTGCTGGGGGGGTGAAATACATGGTCACGTTCACAGATGGATTCTCTAGGTTTACAAAAGTTTACTTCATGAAGGAAAAAAGTGAAGTGTTTGGTCACTTCAAACAGTATTAAACATGGGTTGAAAAGCTTCATACTTTACCTATTTTGCAGCTCAGATCAGACGTTGGTGGTCAATATACATCAAAAGAATTTGAAACCTTTTTATTGGAGGAAGGTATAAGTCATCTGTTGATTGTTCAATTATCACTGGAACAAAATGGGGTATCGGAGAGATTAAATAGGACTCTCACGGAGAGCTCTAGGTCGATGCTCGCAGATAAAAATGTGGATCCGAAATTCTGGGCTAAAATTCTTAATTTTGCAATATATATTAAGAATAGGATAGGATCAAGATCGGTACAAACTACTCCATACAAGATCTGGACAGGTAGCAAACCAGATGTTAGCCATTTCAAGGTCTTTGGTAGTCAATGTTTTATATAGAATACATCTACAGATAGATGGAAAATGGAACGGAAGGGGTTACCGGGTATTCTGTTAGGATATGATGATCACTCAAAAGGTTATTGAGTCTTTGTGTTTGAGAGGAAAAGAATACTTGTAGCACGAAACATTATTGTAAAGGATGAGATTCACTCCATAGATTTATTTCAAATGACACAGCAACAAAAGCAGCAAAAAGTACAAGAATATGTAATTTTTGATTGCATGCAAGACATTGTCCCGCACATGCAACATTCTCCAATAATGACTTCGGAGTCCCCCTCTCTGCAAGACCAACAACAATCAACACACACAGATCACAAAAAATGCAATCAGCACAATGCACGGCATCCAACGATCTCAGCCTCAGAATTTCCGGGGGGAAGAAGATCTAGCAGCCGCCTGCATGGAAGCTCTCACTTTGCCTACTCGGCAACCTCAAGGGAGCCCTTGACCATCCAAGAGGCCTTCTCATCACTGGAGCAGAATCACTGGATTGAGGCAACAAACAACGAAATGAAGTCCATCATGGAGGCTCAAACATGGGGACTGCAGCAAACGACGAAATGAAGTCCATCATGGAGGCTCAAACATGGGGACTTGTGGACCTTCTTCCAGACCGAAAAGCGGTCGGCAGCAAATGGGTATTCAAGGTGAAGTTAAATTCCGATAACACCATTGAACGCTATAAGGCCAGACTTGTGGCAAAAGGGTATAATCAAAAGGAAGGAATCGATTTTGAAGAAACATTTTCTCTGGTTGTAAGATTTCCGACATTTAGGATTTTGCTGTCCCTAGCTGCTATATAAGATATGGGAATTCATCAGATGGATGTAAATACGGTATTTTTTCATGGAGAACTAGAAGAGACCATTTACATGCAGCAGCCTAAAAAGTATGTAGAACCAGGAAAAGAGCACTAAGTATGCAAGTTGCTAAAATCTTTGTACGGCCTAAAATAGGCCCCTAGGCAATGAAATCTGGAGCTTGATGAATTCTTGACCAGTCTAGGATTTCAAAGAATAAGTTCTGATCACTCTGTCTACGTTTTAAAGGGTGAAATAGGATAGTGTATATAGCGGTGTATGTAGATGATTTATTATTAATTAGCAAATCAATGGCTGAAATCAACAAAATCAAAACTGTTCTATACTCACGGTTCGAGATGAAAGACCTCGGTGCAATTCTGTGTCCCCTTTTCGGACCAAAATTGAGGAAGCCTCTAGGTAGTTTTTGACTAACCCACTTTCAATGAGAGCAGCTGCCACCCTAGCAGACAAATAGATAATCTAACTGCACCCCTGTGTAGTATGGACTCCCTTGAGTCGAAGCAAAATGAATTAATGAAAACGCCCAATCAGGCGATTAATTATGGAGTGGCAAAGATGCCAATATTTATACAAGTTTGTTGGGAGAGAGGCTGCTACCTCCTCAATCCACTAAGTCCTAATCCCTCTCACAAATCCTATCTACTGATCTACGGAACCAATCAGAAGACTGTACAGTACAAAAAGTACTATGGCCGATGTACTTTCTGTACTGCCTGTGTACTACAAGGCCATAGAGTGGACGCCCGCCTTCTCCGAACTTGTCCTCCTGCTTCCCTGGTTTCCCGCTTTCCAATGACATTTTGCCACGTGTCGCCAAGTCATGTTGCATGCGAAAACCGCCAAAGCGGCTATTACGAGATCTTGGCGATGATGTGAGCCGTCAGATCCAAACCGGCTTTAATTCCCAGCCGTTCAAAAACAAATGTCTGGTACATTTGTTTCGTGCGTACTTAATTCCTCAACTAGTTTCTATGTATCCTATTTTTAATTCTGTTAATCGGATTAGTCATCTTTCTAATGTTTTAAATAGCTGTCGAACCCTATGTATCCTAACGAACTACTTCGACAGACTGGTAAGGTTTGACGGCTACGCCACGCCCTACAAGTCGGAGGTTCGAGTCCTGCCGGACTCAACCTTTTTGGTTAAGAGTGACTTAGGTCACTCTTAAGCCCTACCTATGGAGCTAAGGTAGCCATGGCTCCACCACCCTCTCTCTCCTTCATTGACTACAACAAACATGGGGGCTAGAGAGAGAAGGTGGAGGCAGGTTGCCTCTGCTTTTCTTTTTCCTTTTTATTTTAATTAAGACCTAGAAAATACCTCCCCTAAATCTAGTCATTTCAACACTCGGTGAGGCAAAGTATATTTTGGGAATGCAAGTAGAGAGGGACAGAAATAAGAAAGTAATAAAATTATCTTAAAAAGAGGTTGTTGGAAACATGTTAGATGAGTATGGAATGCGGGGGGCAAAAAGAGGTCTAACTCCAATGGAGTTTCGGTAGAAGTTAGAGGGAGAAGAGACAGAACCAGGTGTCATTGTTAGCGAGTATTTAGAGTCAGAGGAGAATGATCATATGACACTAATACCTTATAGACAGATAGTGGGAAGCTTAATATATTTCATGAACTGTACCCGCCCTAACATTGCTGTAGCAGTTGGGGTAGTGAGCAAAAGTCTAGAGAATCCGCGAAAATCTGATTTTGATGGAGCAAGGAGAGTCTTAAGATATCTGGTAGGAACCAAAGACCTCAAATTCACACTAGGTGGAGGAGAAGTAAAACTTCAAACGTGGAGTGATGGAAGCTATGGCGACATGCCTAGCTGGAAGTCCACCACGCGATTCGTTCTGCCAATTGGGAACGGGACTTGATGCTGGAGCAACAAACTTCAAAAGGTTACAGCACAGTCGATAATGGAGTCAGAATATATGGCAACAAGCTCGACCGACCCAGACGCTCGTATAAACAGCGAGAATAGACTACAACAACTTCACCAACTGTACCCATAGCAACTCCCGGTATCTGCCATGTCTAACTCTCACCGCAGGCTACCCCATATTGTGGACAACATTACAAATTTACATTCGCAACTTTGGGACAAGTAGATCTGGTGGTCGCTGGATGGCCATGCCAAGTGTATTCGTTAGCAAGATAGGACAGGGGACACTCAGATGTCCGTAGCAGAACATTCTTCTCGATGACAGGACGGATAAGAGAGATACACAAACGTCAGGACACGCTAGTGGGGTACTTCTTGGAAAATGTTCACCCCACATATGATAAAATAAAACAGGTGGTCAGCAGCTGGAACCAAGTAACTTAAGTTCTGGGGACTCCCATAGTTTTTGACGCAGCTCAGGTCGGATCAAGAGCCCACAGAGTTCGGGCTTATCGAACCAAATTGGTTCATCTTCCAATCCTCCAACAGCTGTTGAAAACACAGGTTCCGAATCCTAACATCACTGTTCAGTAGATACTCAGACCAAGGTGAATTGCCACCCCCGTGACCAAAAGCGACCGAGAACCCTTCTTCTGTTGCAATCATTCGGAAATCCACAGAAAGCCCTTCAAACCCTGGTATCATTCCCCAACAACCATTCTTACCGGAAAGGTGCCCCAGGAATGATATTTGACGTAAACGTGGACAACACACCAGTGAGGCGGGAAGAGCAATAGGAGTTTTGGGGACTCAGCGCAGTAGGGGTTCATTAAAAAGTTCAGTTTGTCGAGCAAAGTAGATTTAATGCAATTTCACAGTCAACCAAATTCTCATTCAACATGTCAGCAATCTCAAAGGTCATGGCTCCACAATTGTTGGCCATGCAAGCTACTTTACCGAGGGGGGGAGAAAGGCAAGAGAGAAAAATTCACAAATTACATTGGGACACTGAATCCAAGGTTTCCTGAGTGGGGCTCAAATCAAGAAATTGTCATGCTTTTTGCATCCGAGCAAGGGACATATCCACAGGTAGCGCTTAAATTCGACATCTCCCTCTAGGGTCGACAGCCAGAAGCATGGGCTGCAGTGGAACCCGGAAATATAGACTGGACTCTAGAGGAACAACTAGATCCACATCAGAAGGATCGACTCTCCAAGCTGTTAGAGGAGAACAGCCAGGTGTTCTTTATGTCTCACAAAGATATATCGGAATCTATAAGGGGACTCCTTTTCGGACAAATCTGATCGATGAGACGTTAACTGTTTGGCAGAAATAGTATCCTCTCATCTTCAAGAAGAAGAAGTTCATCACCGCAAAGGTGCAAACTTTGGTGGAGGCACGGCTTGTGGAGGAGAGTACCGAGCTACATCCGTTTGCCTCTCCAACAGTGCTCCCGCCAATGAAAGACTCCTTCGAGAAAACTGTAGATATCCAGCTGTGTGGAGACTATCGGATGCTCAACACGGTGACTGTTTCCGATCGTTATCCAATGCCTACCCCGGAAGAGATCTTCGATTCTCTTGTTGGGGTAACCATTTATTCTCCGTTGGATATGAAGAATGGATTCCACCAGATTGGAATGGAGCCAAAGAACCGACAGAGGACAGCTATTTGGGCATGATCCACGTTGTATGAGTGGCTTGTTCAAAAAGGTATTTTATAGTCTTGTCCTTTATGGTCTTCCACCAGCCCTCATACTTGTCATAGTCACTGAGGACTTGCAGGCAGCCATGGCTGTCTCATATAGGTAAGGAGATAGAGCAAAAGCTTTAAATTCATGCAAAATTTGGGCAGCCCCTAATAGGACTTCAACCGGTGACCTCCGGATATTGGCCGTACGGCCCAGCCGTTAACCTTATCCACTAAGTCCTATCGAAACGATATACATATTGGGTTCGGTGTTTATTTATAATTTAACACGTCGGCATACTTCACTTAAACATATTACGAGACGAATAGAACATGAAACGTGCGAGACCGCACGAAATAAAGTACCGCACGAAACGACATCAAATTTCGACGGACGAAATTGAAAGTCGTTGGCGATCGACAGCTTGCGGAGGAGCCAGAATTGCGGAATGGTTTTTGGCGGTTTGCTGAGCAAATGTCAGCGAGTGACACGTGGCGAAGGATGATTGGACAACGGGTATCACGGAGGGAGCAACCTCGGTTCAGGAACTGACACGCGTCAGCGGAGCGGCAATGCCGTGCAATGGCCGTGCAAGAAGTACAGCGGTACCCGTACTTTCTTGTACCTTACAATCATTTGATTGGATAGGTACACTAGTAGTAGGCTTAGAGAGATAGTGTAGGACTTAGAATATTTCTTGGATTCAACCTCTCTCCCAGAGTGCCTCTGTATTTATAGGCCATCTTTGGCCAGCCATAACTTAATGCTCAGATGAGCAAATTCAGTGATTCTTTTTGCAGCGAACTCAGGGGAGTCTAAGATACACACAAGTTTAGTCGGTCATAGTTTTTCCGTCCCATGGTGGGACTTATTTATTTTCAAATTCTAAAGTGCATATACTACCCTAGAGGCTTCACATAAGCTGGACATTCAGTGTACCAATGGAGGTCACATAATTACAAGTTATGGGCCCACCCTCTAGGGTGACTATTTTCAATGGAACAGGGTTCGTTTATTGGGAAACTATGATGAGGGGTGCATTGTTTGAAAAAAGGCTTTGGGGCATTTTGAGTGGTCGTGTGCGTCGCCCATCCGCAAAATTGGGAGTTCCACCAAGGTTTAGAGGATCTCGGTTCAAAGGAGGATCTACGGGGGCAGAGATAGTAGAGGATGTTTGAGAAAGCATCGTGTTAGACATAGGGAAGGAGAAGGGGAAGGAGAAAATCACACTGATGCCTACTAAATCGGTTTCGATAGCAGATGTTCAGAAAACCGAGGCTAATGATTAGTGTTGGGTATCGGGTAAATTCATATCGCGATAATCTCGATATTCGATATATCGAATATTGATCGAGGAGAGTCCTCGATATATCGTACCGCGACCAACATAAATTATCGCGATATCGCGATACATAGTATATTTTAAATTTAATATTTTTATTTTTTTATATAATATGTTATTTTTGCGAAAAAGTCAAATTGTCTAAGACGCCACGTACGCCGTGATTTTCGTTTCGTGACTTAAAGGTAGACGCCGCAAAATGTAACCGACAAAAAAGTACAAATTCTGTAGTTCTAATGATTGATTTTTTGGGGTATGGTTACACGAAGAGGTCTTTGTAATAGTACGGACAGCAAAATTTATGTATTACAGAGGCATCGGGTACATCGCGTATCGTTTCTAAATAAGTTTTACATACGTGTCCTGATATGAATGGTTCCACGTAAGCTGACTATCAAATCTCAAGAATCATCAAACATCTAGAAACCGACCTTTTTCGTATGGGAAATCGTACTTGCGTTTGACGTACGTGTACTTCACAAGTGTACCTCGTCAATGTACCTCAGAGATCTCTTCACTCCGCTGACTTTCAGGAAAAAACCGTATTTCTTTCCGGCAAAGATTTTACTTCCACTTTGTCCGAAGTCATGAGGCTTTGAAAACCTGTGGGATTATTATTATTATTTATTTTTTTAAGCTTCGATATATCGACGATACGATATATCGGCGATATATCGCGATAATTTGAAATTCGATATATCGAAGCGAAATATCGAATATCGGGTACCTGAAATTCGATATATATCGAATATCGGCAATGGGTCCTCGATACCCAACACTACTAATGATAGTGAAATCTGGGATTTCAACAATACCGTGACGACTCATTTTATTCTCGGGCGTCTCACCCAGGCAGTGGCTACACCTCATATACATGTTGACAAGGCAAACGAGTTGTGGGAGGCTCTTGTCAACATTTACAAGAGTGGTACAATTCAGCAGCAGAAGCTGGCATATCAAAAGGTACAAGCATATGTATACAAAGGGGGAAAGATGTTAGATTTTTGTAATGACTTGGCTAGGTTATTTATAGAGTTGGAGAGTGCAAGGAAAAAGGAGATCGAGAAAGAGAAAGTGAATACTTTGTTGATGAAACTCCGAGATGATTATGAAAACATTGTTAACAGGGTTCAGGATTTGCTAGATCATCGATGGATCGGGAACTCTGTTGTGGGAATGATTTTGGTTTGAGAAAGCACAATTGAGATTCGGAGAGGAGGAAAGAGTGTTCAGGTATTGGCTGCTGGTACTAACTGGGGGGATAAGGATTCTAAGCAACCTTATGGGAACTTTGGTGGAAGAGGAAGAGGAAACCATGACGGGTCTGGACCAAGGGCTCCGAAGGGGCTTTGCCATTTTTGTAAGAAGCCGGGACACCACATGGCGAAGTGCACTAAGTTGACGGAGTTGAGATTGAAGGAGGAATCGATTGGAAAACCAGCAAGGAAAAAGAAAGGGTTCATTGCGACACAAGTCGTGGGAGAGGATACCGATGATGACGATGGAGAACTTCTCCTCGACGAAGAGTTGGAGGTGAAAGGTGAGTCGGAGATTCCAAGGAGGCAAAAGTGTGCTTTCGGTGGAGTGAAAGAAGCTCTTGAAGAATGATGGATCATTAATTCAGGAGCCTCTATGTATGTGTGTAGAGAAAAACCACTGATTACCAAAATGAGAAAGATCCCTACTGTAGAGATAGAGTATGGGGATGGGAGAATAATGACCACTAATTGAGTTGGATCAGTAGATCTGAGGGTCCTAGTTGATGGAAAGACATCTATAGTCACTTTCTCTGATGTTCTTTTTATTCCAGAGCTAAACAAAAATCTTATCTCTACGTCGTTCTTAGATGATAAGGGTTTTGAGACTAGTACTAAGAAAGGAGTCTTCGTTGCTAGCTATGAGAATAAAGTGTACTTCACAGCTGAAAAAGGTAGCCAAGGAATGTTTAGGCTGAATTTGAGTATTGGAAAGACGGGAGTTTACTATGCTGGTGTAAGATATTTGATGATGTGGCATAAAAGATTGGGACATGTGCATCTAGATAGATTAAAGGAAATGAAGAAAACGGGTGTAGTTGAGGGCATACATTTTCGAGATAATGAGACTTTTTGATGATTGTAGTGGGTGTGCTCAAGGAAAGGCCCACAGATTGCCTTTTCCAAAAGCCGCAACATATAAGGGTGAAAAGGTTTTAGATTTGGTTCACACTGACATATGGGGACCGGCCAAAGTGCCATCAGTTGGAGGGAAAAGATTTATGCTTACTATCACTGATGATTGGTCTAGATACTCTAGAGTACATTTCTTGAAAAACAAATCTGAGGCTTCGGCTTATTTTAAGGAATATAAATCATGGAGTGAAAAGGTTCATGAGACACCTATAAAGAGAGTGAGAAGTGATAATGGGGGGGAATTCACTTCTAATGAGTTTGAGGATTACTTGAAGAGGAAGGGGTTCAACACCAAAAGACTCTCCCAAAGAACCCGGAACAAAATGGTGTAGCCGAGAGACTAAATCAAAAATTAAGTGATAGTGCCAGTAGCATGTTGACAGATGAAAAGATAAGGAAAAACTTTTGGGCAGAAACTATGAATTGTGCTAACTATCTCAAAAATAGAGTCCTTACCTCAGCTGTAAAAGGTCAAACACCCTATGAAAGATGAACCGGGAGAAAACCTAACATATCACACTTAAAGGTGTTTGGAAGTCAAGTGTTCAGTTTAAACACAGAAAAATCTGATTGGAAGTTAGATGATAGAGGAAAGCCGGGATACTTACTTGGGTATAATGAGAACGTAAAAGGGTATATAGTTTATGATCTCGGAAGAGAAGACATAATTCTAGTGAAACACTTGGTAGTTATGGACGAAAGAAAATCCAAAGATCCCTTAAAGTACACTAAACCGGTCAGAATTAGAATTGAATCCGGAAGTGAGTTAGATTAAGATTCTACTAACCGAACTCCAGTTCAGCCTGACTTTGCAGAGGAACAGGAAAAACTGACCGAGAGTGATCCTCTCTTGGAGTCACAACATCCGGCTCAAACCGAGGAAGAAAATGAAGAAAAACTCGAAATGGATGATGAACGTCCGGAGATGGACTCCACAGATAGGGGAGAAGGCAAAGTTGTTCGGAGAAACCCAATATTACCCTCCATTCCAGCATCGGAGTTTGAAGGAGGAAGGAGAAGCAGCAAGAGAATTCAAGAGAGACAAGTGAACAACAAGGTTACTAAGCTGTCACATTTGAGTGAACCTCAGACTTACACAGATGCGGTTAATAGTCCGGAGGTGGTAGATGGGTGAGAGCTATTAATGATGAGATGGCTTCCATTATGGAAGCAAACACTTGGGAGTTGGTGGATTGTCCTCCAGATAGAAAGCCAATAGGATGCAAGTGGGTATTTAAGTTGAAGCTCAATCTTGATAACACTATCGAGCGATACAAGGCCAGATTAGTGGCAAAGGGGTTCACACAGAAGGAGGGAATCGATTATGAGGAGACCTTTGCTCCGGTTGCTAGATTCCCCTCCTTCCGGATTTTACTTAGTCTCGCGGCAGCGAAAGACATGGAAGTGCACCAGATGGACATCAAAACTGCTTTCTTACACGGAGAATTGGAAGAAGAGATTTTAATGAGACAACCGGAAGGATTTGTGGAGAAAGGTGAACAAAGCAAGGTGTGTAGATTGATAAAGTCCCTTTATGGACTAAAGCAAGCTCCTCGCCAATGGAACAAAAAGTTGGACGAGTTCTTGACGAATTTGGGATATATCCGGATCCGTTCGGATCATTCGATCTACTTATTTGAGGATGAGGAAGGTATAATTTTCATTGCCATATATGTTCACGATTTGCTTGTGTTAAGTAAATCAATGGTGAAAATTATTATATTGAAAAAAGATCTAAAGAGTAGATTTGAAATGAAAGATTTGGGGGAGGCAAATTATAAATTAGGAATTCAAATGGAGAGGGATAGAGAAAAGAAGATAATGAGACTAATTCAAAAGGAAGCAATTGGGAATATGCTTGAAAAATTTCAAATGGATAAAGCAAATAGTTGTACGACTCCAATGGACTTAAAGAAGGGAAGTGAGGGGAGCTCAGAAGAGGGAATCTTGATCTTAGATAATGAGTTAGGACCTGAGGAATGTAAGTTGATGCAAACTATTCCGTACAGACAGGTTGTTGTTAGTTTGATCTATTTTATGAATTGTGCACGTCCTGATATAGCAGCAGCTGTGGGAGTATTAAGTAGGAGTCTGAATGATCCTAGAAAGAAAGATTGGGAAGCGGCAAAAATTGTCATGCGGTACTTGATAGGGACAAGAGATCTATGGTTGCATTTGGGAGGGGATAATACTGACTTCACCACTTGGAGTGATGCCAGTTATGGGGATGCTCCGATGAGGAGGTGTACTTGTGGGTATGTGTTATATGTTGGGAATGGAGCTTGTTGTTGGAGCAGCAAGCAACAAAAAGTGATTGCTCAGTCCACCATGGAGGCTGAGTATATGGCCTCTTGTTCGGCTGTGAAAGAATTAATGTGGGTAAAATCTTTGCTTCAAGAATTAGGATATATGAAGAATGGAGTGCAAAAGATATTTTGTGACAATCAAGCTCCAATTGCAATTGCAGCAAACACTAAGCATCACTTTAAAGCAAAGCATATGGATATTCGTTTGAGCTTTGTTAGAAAAAAGGTTGAGAATAAAATAATTAGCTTGGAATATAGACTAGATGGAGAGATAGTACCAGATATGATGACAAAACTGGTTCCTTCTCCCAAACTGATATTTTGTAGGGAGAAATGTGGGCTAAAGCAAAGCTAGACTAGAAAATAAAGGGAGTGTTTAAAAAGGTTATTTATAGTCTTGTCCATTATGGTCTTCCAGCAACCCTCATACTTGTCGTAGTCACTGAGGACTTGCAGGCAGCCATGGTTGTGTCATACAGGTAAGGAGACAGAGCAGAAGCTTTAAACACATGCAAAACTTAGGTAGCCCCTAATAGGACTTCAACCGGTGACCTCCGGATATTGGCCGTACGGCCCAGCCGTTATTCTTATCCAATAGGTCCTACCGAAACGATATACATATTGGGTTCGGTGTTTATTTGTAATTTAACACGTCGGCATACTTCACTAAAACATATTACGGGACGAAGAGAACATGAAACGTGCGAGACCGCACGAAATAAATTACCGCACGAAACAACATCAAATTTTGACGGACGAAATTGAAAGTCGTTGGCGATCGACGCCTTGCGGAGGAGCCGGAATTCCGGAATGGTTTTTGGCGGTTTGCTGACCATATGTCGGCGGGTGACACATGGCGAATGATGATTGGACAACGGATATCACGGAGGGAGCAACCTCGGTTCAGGAACTGACATGCGTCATCGGAGCAGCCATGCCGTGCAATGGCCGTAGAAGAAGTACAGCGGTACCCGTACCTTCTTGTACTTTACAGTCATTTGATTGGATAGGTACACTAGTAGTAGGCTTAGAGAGATAGTCTAGGACTTAGAATATTTCTTGGATTCAGCCTCTCTCCCAGAGTGCCTCTGTATTTATAGGCCATCTTTGGCCAGCCATAACTTAATGCTCAGGTGAGCAAATTCAGTGACTCTTTTTGCAGCGGACTCAATGGAGTCCAAGCTACACAGGGGTGTAGTCCATTAGAGTTTTTGCGTCCTAGGGTGGGACTTATTCATTGTCAAAGTCAAAAGTGCATATACTACCGTAGAGGCTTCACAGAAGCTGGACATTCTGTGTACCAATGGAGGTCACAGAATTATAGAACATGCCATTTTGTCTCAAAAATGCACCAGCAAAATTCCAACGGGCTACGGACGAGACCCTCCAAGGAATTGGTTGCACACGCTGTTACATCGACGATATAATCATTTCTCCAAAACAATCGAAGAACACTTGGAGCATACACAGATAGTTTTCCGGGCTCTCCAAGCAGCGGGCTTGAAGTGCCATCCGGGGAGGGGAATATTTGGGGTGCAGAAAATCATTTATATGGGTCCTGAGGTGAATCCTGGGACAGTGGGTCCCCACATGGTTAAGGTTGCAGCGCTTGACGCCCTTCCATTCCTGCAGGACATTTCTGCCCTCCGCACTTTCTTAGGTCTGGCCAACTATTACCGGAGGTTTATTCCCAAATTTAGCAGCCACGCCCAGCAATTGAATTAATTATTGCGAAAGGACCAGGAGTGGCAGTGGGTAGAAGAATAGCAGATCGCTTTTCAGTTCTTGAAAGACTCCCTCAAGCAATATCCGGTGCTTCGGATGCCTAATCACCAGCGACCTTTCCTCCTTAATACCGATTGGAGCAAGTTCGGATTGGGAGGAGTGCTGGCACAATTTGATGATGCAGGGGCTGAATACGTAGTGGCCTACGCCAGTAGGAGCAATAACAGAGCCGAGGGGAATTACAGCAGTTACCACGGGGAATTACTCGGCGCAGTATGGGCCATCCAGCACTTCAGGCCTTACCTCTATGGAGTACATTTCACCCTTATTACGGACCACCAGCCCCTCAAATGGATAATGGAGAACAGTAAGTTGATTGGCAAGCTGGCTAAATGGGTTCTCATTTTGCAAGAATACGATTTGAGCATCATCCACCGAGCCGGGGAGATTCATGGGAATGTAGACGGATTGAGTAGGATTCGAGTCCCTTCCACTAAAGACTCTACCAGGGCTCGGTACGATGAAGACCCAGAGCTTAGCTTGGGACTTATCCGGGCTTCTTCCGCCTTCAGTTGGCTGCCTCGGACTGAAGAAGAACGGTTGACTTTTGCTGCAGACGTCGAGGGACATGCTCCCATTGGAGTGGGTCGAAATGATATTTGGAATGACACCAATTCCCCCCATTCCATTCAGAATGGTTCCCCTCTTCCTCACTTGGTCGAGAGTCATTTGTTTGTGTTCAGGCCCGGATGGCGGCGTATGAATAAGACCGAGGCATTCTTCTCAGATAATTTGCCGATGGGACAAGGAAAGTGGTTCCCCCTCCGGCAGATCGAGAAACACTCATTGTTCGACTTCACCAGCAATGTGGGCACTTTAGATCGAAACGTACAACTTCACTCGTTACAGGGTCGTACTGGTGGCATGGGTCGCGGGCCCAAGTCAACCATGTGGTACAGACGTGCCTTTCCTGTGACCGGGTGAAAACCACCTTTGACAAGAAGGGTGGAACGGAACTTCATTCCCTCCCATCCGGGGGATGTTTCACAGGTGGTCACTGGATCTGCTGGGACCACCCCCAACCAGCCGGAGTGGAAACCGTTTTATTTTGGTAATTATTGAACACTTCTCCAAATGGATCAAACTGGTGGTTCTTCCCCGAAAGGAGTCAAAAGCAATCGCGGACGCATTCTTGCAGAGAGTGTTGTCCCAATTTGGAGCACCGGCAAAAGTCCTCACGGATCAGGGTTCCAAGTTTGCCGAAGAATTTTCTAACCTTCTGGAAAAGTGCCTCATTGACCACCGGTTGTCCAACCAAGACCACCCCCAAGCGGACGGTCTGGCTGAGAGGTGCCTACAAACATTTAAGCGGTCACTACAAATATATGCATTTGAAGAGGATTTAGGGGAATGGGACCGACGGGTGCCTTGGATTGCTATGGGATATTGGTTCAGTAGGCACGCCTCCCTCCATTCCTATAGCCCTTACTTCCTTCTCTTCGGCCGACATCCCATCCTACCAAGAGCTGCCTCGGCTCAAGCGGTTGTGCTTCCGGAAATGGACAACCGGGGACTGTCGAGAAACTTATTGCCAACCGGGCCAAAGGGTTTCACCGGGAAATACCTCTAGCGATGGGCAATTTACAGGTTGCTCAGCACAGGGATCAGCTTTGGTATTCCCAACGCCGGAGCAAAAATTATGTCCCATGGCCAAGGGGATGCCTACACGGGGATTTTGTGAATCGCATGCAACAGAAGAAGGATACTTTGGACATTTCGGCCGGACGAGTGATACTGAAAGTAGTGGAGGTCTCCAACAAAGGGGTTCTTACCTTGGAGGAGAATGACGGCCGAAAAATTAAAGAAAATCAGATCAATGTGGCTCTTTGCCACCTACGAGGGTAGAAGACGAACCCACTTTTCACCTCACCTATTTTGTAGAACCACCCTCATGTTCCTATATTTGCAATGGGTCCTCTGCGCCCGACCTTGTGTTAAAGTGTGAACACTGTCACCAGGGGTGGCATGAAGGCTGCCTTCCACTGAATTGGGAGCGTCGCTCTCATCTCGCAAATCCGTGGTTCTGTGGGGACTACGAATTTGGCGGTTGATTTGTCTAATCCTCTAAGTCACACGGGACTCAAGGAGGAATATGAGGGGGTACAGGGTACTTTTTTTCTCTTTCACTCACTTCCTCATTATTACCTATGCATATCTCAAGGGGGGGGGACAGAGAAGGGCGTTGTCACAGGTCCGGGGAATCATTAGCATTTGGGATGGATGGTGTTGTCTTTTTGGAAAGCTTTCAGTCTCAGAGCAGCGCAGCTGCTTTACAGACAAAGCAGCGCAGCTGCTATACAGACAGAGCAACGCAGCTGCTATACAATAGAGCAGCGCAACTGCTATACAGCAGCGTAGCTGCTAAACAGCAGAGCAGCGCAGCAGCGAAGCTGCAACACAGATAGGACAAGGCAACCATGATTATATTTGATATGGTCCGTACGGACAACGTAACGTCTAACATTCTTAATGTGATTTTGTACAGGATAGAGCAACTGCGATATATACGATTCTAGTTAGCTTAGTGATAGCTCAGTGGTAGCTTAGTGATAACTCAATGGTAGCTTGACAGATAAGTTGTAGCTTGGTGGTTTGATGTACCTCTCAAGTAGAATGGTGTTGCATAGTTTATATTAGTACCAACGGAACAGGATAGACACAACGTC
>JBBHKE010002725.1:129656-149088 GCA_037447655.1 Zygnema cylindricum | reverse complement strand
CTACGGGATACATAGATCCGGTAATATATAAAGTACGGATTACGGTACGGACTAAAAATCAATACCGCGCATTTGTTTCGTAAGTGAAACAAATACCGCACATGTATTTATTACGGCTACGATTAAATTACATTCTAATCGGACGGCCGCAATTAGCGCCGAGATCGCGGAGGAAGATTTCGGCGGTTTGTGGCCATCGCCACATCGGATGACGCGTGGCGAAATTACATTGGATCGTGGAATCTCCGGAGATTATGGCACCGAATCCGGATATGACATGTGTCAACATTTAGGGCATGTCGTACAATGTCCGTACTTTAAGTACACCGGCAGCTGTACTTTTTAGTACGGAACTCAATTCTGATTGGTTCCGTACATCAGTAGATAGAGTCTGTGAGAGAGATAGGACTTAGAAAAATTTAGAAGATAGGACCCTTCCCAGAGAGCTTCTATATAAAAGGTCAACTTTGACCCTCCATAACTTACTGCTCAGGGGAGCAAATTCAAAGATTCTTTTTGCTATCGACTCAGGGGAGCCTTGCCTTCACAGGGGTGCAGGTGGTCAGGGTTTTTGTCTGCCAGGGTGGCAATTATTTTTGCTGAAACACAAAGGGGTCAGGATTATCCTAAAGGCTTATTGGAAGCTGTCTACTCTGAGGACTTATGGAGGTCTCAGAGTTGCACCCTAGGGGGGGGTAAGAAACAGAGATGGGCATTGTCACAGATCCGGGGAAGCCTCAGTATTTGGGGTGGATTGCATGTTTCTCATGCACACCTCCTTGGACATCTTACCTTAACCTCTCAGTTTCCATGCACGCTCGATAGCTGTCAAGCTCCTGTGCATCTTCGGCACATTTGCACTCCCAAGAGTTTCGGGGCCTCATTCCACCTTGTACGGACTCTATCGTACGGAGGAGGGGAGGACAACTAGCCGGATCAGATCTTTGTATTTTCACTCTGGAGCACTACGCACTTTAGTTCACCGTCAACGGATGTCGAACGGCGGAGTTAGTCTGGTGCAAAGTTAATGGTTCCATTACATTATATCCGTTCTATGTAGCTCTAGTAGAGGGGTGCTTTGTGGAACGACACGCAAACCTTGGGACTGTCCCGTAGATCTTGCTGTTAGCTGTCAATAGGATGTTAGTTCAGGCCCTACAGATGGGTATAGCATTTATGAAGTCGGGTCAAAGCTAGGCGTTTCAAGTTTATTCAGGACTTTGTTGCCCAGTAGTGTACAATAGGAGGACTTGTGGCCGTGGTTCCAACTGAAACCAGTCGCCTAACTTTTTTCCTTGACTGTAGTACAGTCTGTTTTGTCTTATGTCCGTGCAATAACAATTGGTGGTCGTTGATTGGCTTTTGGAATTGCTTTGACTTTGGCACTTACAGTAGGACAAACTTTGGTTGTATATGGCACTTGGGGCCGAAGGAGACAGGTTGCCTTTTGAGTACTGTCCCCTAAGAAAACCCCCAGAGAATTAAATCAATCTTTTTGTTGGAGAACGTTTGTATTTTGTTGTGGACTTTATTGCCATCTTTCTTTTGGATTGTCTTTTGTGGAGACCGTAGCACGGAGGGTAGTAGGCACTATCCTCGTTTTGGGCGGTTTAGACTTTCGCTGTTTCAAACTAAGAAGAGTCTTGTCGGATCTGTACGGTGGAACCGGGAGGGGTGAGGGAGATTCTTACCTGTCTTCGGGGCTATTGAGAGAGTTTTCTTCTTCTGAGTTTGGTCATCGTTGCACTCCGGGGTATGTGAATTTGCTTCACCATTATCATTTTTTTATATCTTTATTTCCATTCTTTGGGGCAAGTTGATATTCTTTAATCTGAGAGAGCCGATATTTGATAGTTTTATATTTCTGCGTGGGAGTTCTTTGCACACTTTTGTGGTCATCTTAGGTTTTTGTCCGGAATTCTTGCGGGCCGGATCGGACGACCCTCCTTTCCTCCTTATCCTTTGGAGAGTGGTCGGGAGTGTAGCACTTAGTGAGCTTCCAGCAGAAAAGCACTACAGAGTACTTTTTCTTCTTTACTCCATTCCTCATTATAATTATGCATACCCCTGGGGGGAAGGGACAGAGAAGGGCATTGTCATAGATTCGGGAAGGGCATCAGCATTTGGGGGAATTGCAGGTTTATCATGCACACCTCCTTGGACATCTCATCTAAACACCACGGTTTTCAGGCATGCTCGACATCATTGGCCATTAAGATGGGCATGGTTGTTCGAGAAGTCGATTTAATTATGTAAATTTTGTCCAATGAGACATAATATATCATTTTGCCTTTTTGTGTTGAAAATTTTAAGATCTTTGGGTAGGTCATTCGTTTATTAATTGTAGAGTTGTGCAAAAAAAGTTTCGTATGAAGGGGTATGAGGTGTCATCTCCCGAGCCTTCTCATTGTTTTCTATCATAGACGGGTTTTGTTTGCCCTTTTGTAAAAATAGGTCGTTCTTAAAAAAAACACATTAACTAGTGAAAAACGAGGTTTTTTAGGTTTCCTCCAATGGATCTGGTCCATATCCAAACTATTTAGGTTTATGGACCATACTTTTTGCGGGTTGTGGATGGTCACCTATGATAGGTTTGTTGAATTTGGAGTTAGTGATTATCTAGGGTCAACAAAGTAGATAATCGTTTTAACGTTTGTTTTTTGTTTGAATTTTTCCACTAAACCTTTTTTATTTTAATTTTTAATGTCTTTAGATGTTTTTTTTTATTTATTCCCCCACTTTGTACCTACATGGGTTTTCTATCGCAACCTTTGTAATAAAGTTGTTAGTTTGCTGTTGATTAACACTATAATGCCACTTTTCAAGTGTTAAAACAAGGTGGTTTGATAATAGTAGGATTTTGTGTCGATAAATATTTATGGCGATAAATTTGATATTTGATATATCAAATATCATACAATAACAAAACCCGATATTTAGCTTAAGGACAAACACAAGTTATCATGAGATATTTGGTGTGAGATGGATGTTTGTACATTTGTGGTACGAAAACAATGTACGAAAGCGTACGAAATATTGCCTCTATTCGGGACCGGGAGGAGGAGGGGGGAGGGGCGTGGGGTGAGCAATTCGACATTTTTTTTTTTGGCAAACTAATGTACGGAGGTTGCAAGATAATTATCGACCTGATAACTTATCGTGTTAGAACGTAATTTGATCACGATGTTAGCCTTGTTTATATATCGAGACACTCCGTAATAAGCCCCATGGCATGACCGACTAGTTTTAGGCCTCTCGCATCTCGCCTCGTCGCCTAAAGTAACAAGCGACAAGATAAAATACAAGATGAAATGAATCCACGTTAATTGTACGATATTGTTATTCTCGACGATCATTTTTTTTTTATGTCAAAAAAGGTTTGTATGAAATTTCAAGGGCAATTTTTGTAAATCTTGTATTTTTTTCATTTCTTATATGAATAGACGTAACAAAAGTTGCCCCCTTCTTTGTTTCTCGCGTATACACCAATCATTAAACTACCATGATTTACATTTTTTAACTATCATCGGGTTTTGCTCTCATGACCTGGATTTGGCCCCAAAACTGCCTTGATGGTGTTAAGTCTTTCTTAAACTGAATTCGGCGGGAGGCGGAGTAGGAGAGGGAGAACCAAAGCGTTTGAAATGGTTGTATGCGATTAGTTTTTACACTTTTGCCTTTTTAAACGCTTAGCAAAAAATGTCGCAATCGTTTGCACAGCATGTAAGCAAACACATGCAATTATGTTTCAAGGGGGTGTCCCTTGGTAATGGATATTTTGAATAATTATTTTGGACTATAGTGAAGATTCTTTGTACTACTTTGAAGAGCATCCCAACGTGCAAAAATGAAATCGGAACTTTAAAATGTGACGTTTGAAGATGACTACGAAATTTCTTACAATTGGTGATGCCAACAAAAATAACGACATTTGTAAGCGTTTAGATTTCTATGACATTTTGGATGTTTAGGGCTTTGTGACATTATAATGTCATGTTCACTTGTGACAACGTCGATGTCACAAATTAAAAATCTTTATGCCATGGCTTCCCGATTTGGTTTTTTCGACTTTTCTCACTCAACTTGCCATATAAATATGCCCAAAGGTAGTCAAAATAATTATTTTTCAAATTTCATACCAGTATTGTCGTGCCTTATTCTAAAAAGTTTGGGATGAAAGAAATTAGGTGAGAGGGAGAGGAGGGAGGCGACGACGGTGCGAGATTTAATGGAAATGACCTATAATGAAAGCGGGGGTCCGAGACCCTTGCAAAGTGTGTTCAATTATTGACAAAATGACGTAAGTGACTGTGCGCAACTAAAATAGTCACTGTCATGATCAATTCCCTACTTTAATACGTTGGGACACCCCCTCATAGCTCGTTCCCACCGGAAAAAAAATCACTTTTGCAACATGTAGAAATTAATGGTACATTTTTAGTATTTTCTAGGTCTAAATAGAAATATAGAAAGAAGCCGAGGCAGTCTACCTCTAACTTCTCTCTCCAAACTCTCAAACTTGTCGCAGTCACTGAGAAATTGGAGAGGGAGCTAGAGCCATGGCTACCTAGGTCATCCAGAGGTTTACGGGAAATTTATATAAGTTAAAGGGATTATTTTATTTAAAATATATGTGCCGCCCGCAGGATTTGATCCCTATACCTACCGGCCGGCAAACAGCAGATAGCTGGTAGCCTTAGCTGTTAAGTCTAGGACTAGTGTTACGTAGTATATAGTTTGATATTTATTTAAACATGTATGCGTAGGATTAATTTTTTAACTGTAATTTATTACGGGATACATAGATCCGGTAATGTGTAAAGTACGGATTACGGTACGGACTGAAAATCAATACCGCGCATTTATTTCTTAATTGAAACGAATGCCGCGCAAGTATTTACTACGGCTACGATTAAATCCTGATTTAATCGGACGGCCGGAAATAGCGCCGAGATCGCGGAAGAAGATTTCGGCGGTTTGTGGCCATCGCCACATCGGATGTCACGTGGCGAAATTACATTGGATCGTGGAATATCCAAAGATTATTGCACCGAATCCAGATATGACAAGTGTCGACATTTAGGCCATGTCATACAATGTCCGTACATAAAGTACACCGGCAACTGTACTTTTGCGTACGGAACTGTATTCTGATTGGTTCCGTACATCAGTAGATAGAGTCTGTGAGAGAGATAGGACTTGGAAAATATTAGGAGATAGGACCCTCTCTCCCAGAGAGCTTCCGTACATAAGGTACACTTTGACCCCCCATAACTTACTGCTTAGGGGAGAAAATTCAGAGATTTTTTTGTTATCGACTCAGGGGAGTCTTCCCTTCACAGGGGTGCAGGTGGTCAAAGTTTTTCTCTGCCAGGGTGGCAGTTATTTTTGCTGAAACACAAAGGGGTCAGGATTATCCTAGAGGCTTCTTGAAAGCTGTCCACTCTGAGGACTTATGGAGGTCTCAGAGTTTTAAGTTATGGGCCCACCCTCTAGGGTGCCAATCTTTAATGGAACTGGCTTCATATACGGGGAAAGAATGATGATAGAAGCTTTATTCGAAAAAAGGTTTTGGGGGATATTGAGTGGACGGTTGGGGCGTCCATCAAGTCTTCGAATTCCTCCAGGGTTTGGAGGAACGAGATTCACCAGGAAAGAGGATCCACCTTCAACGGAGGAAACAAAAGAAAAAGAGGTGGTGGACAAAGGAAAGGAGAAGCAGACGACCACACCATTAGCAACTGGTTCGGCATTCATGTCACCTATTCCGAGGAACGAGGAGAATGATACTGAAACCTGGGACTTCAACAATATGGCGTCAAAGCAGTTCATCCTACGCCATCTTACTCAAGGACTTGCATGTCCTCTTTTGCAGGTAGAAAGGGCATCCGATCTTTGCATGGCTCTCATAGAGATGTACCGAAGTGGTACGATTTAGCAACAACACTTGGCTGATCAGAAAGTTAACGAGTATGTATACAAAGGGGGAAATATGTTGGATTTTTGCAATGAGCTTGCTACACTCTTCATGGAGCTAGAGAGTGCGGGAAAAGATTTTAGTGAAAAAGAAAAGGTTAACTGCTTACTGATGAAGTTACCTGATGAGTTCGTGAACATAGTTTACCGTGTGCATGACTTGCCTGACTCAAGGTGGATATGGAACTCAGTGGTAGGGATGATTCTCGTTCAAGAGAATACAATTGAGATCCGAAGGGGAGGAAAGAGTGGCCAAGCCTTGGCAATAACGACTGATTGGAGGAACATGGATTCCCGAAAACCGGTTGGAAACTATGGGGGTAGGGAGCAGAAAAAACAGGCCGACGAGTTCGAACCAAGTGCTCCCAAAGGTTAATATCATTTTTGTAAGAAACCGAGGCACTATATGGCAGAGTGCACTAAGCTAACCGAGCTTCGGCTAAAGGAGGGGCAGACCGGTGGTACCCCGAGAGGAAAGAAAAAGGCCCTTGTCACACAAGTACTTGAGGCGGAATCCGAGGATGAGGACGATGAGCTCCTTTTGGATGAGGAGTTGGAGGCGAAAATGAGGTCGAAATTCCACGAAGGCAGAAATGTGCTTACGGTGGATTGAAAGGTGAAGCAGGCTGGATCATAGATTCAGGTGCCTCCATGCACATGTGTAAGGATAGGCACATGTTCACTAAGATAAGAAAGATTCCCGCCGTAGAGATAGAGTACGGGGATGGGAGGATAGTCACCACTACTCTTGTAGGATCGGTAGATATAAAAGTGTTAGTAGAAGGAAAGACATCCATATTAACATTCTCCGATGTATTGTTTATTCCGGAGCTGAACAAAAATCTTATCTCTACATCAGTATTAAATGATAAGGGATTTTTCACTAGCACTAGGGAAGGAGTTTTTACTGCTAGTTTTGAGGAGGATGTCTATTTCATTGCTGAGAAAGGTAGCCATGGGATGTTTAGGCTGATTTTAAGTAATGAAACGAAGAAACTTTATTATGCTGGTGTTCATGATATTATGATGTGGCATAAGAGGCTTGGGCATGTGAATCTAGATAAGTTAAGAGAGATGAAAAAGATGGGAGTGATGGAAGGGATTCAGTTCAGTGAGAGTGATGATATAAGTGATTGTAGTGGATGTGCTCAAGGTAAAGCACACAGATTACCCTTTCCTAAATCAGCCACCTATAAGGGAGAAAAAATTCTAGATCTAGTACACACAGATATTTGGGGACCGGCTAAAGTGCCCTCACTGAGGGGGAAGAGATTTATGATGACTATATCTGATGATTGGTCTCGGTATTCCTGGGTATATTTTTTGAAAAACAAGCCAGAAGCTCAGGATTGATTTAGACAATATAAAGCGTGGAGCGAAAAACTCCATGAAACTTCAATCAAGAGAGTAAGGAGTGACAATGGTGGAGAGTATACTTCTAACCAGTTTGAGGATTTTCTGAGGGAAGATGGGGTCCAACACCAAAAGACAGTTCCAGAAAATCTGGAACAGAATGGGGTAGGTGAAAGATTAAAGTGAACACTAAGTGATAGTGCTAGAAGTATGTTGTCAGATAAAAAGATAGGAAAAAGGTTTTGGGCAGAAGCAATGAACTGTGCTAATTACCTCAAGAATAGAGTTCTTACTTCAGCTATAAAAGATCAAACACCTTATGAGAGATGGACAGGCCGGAAACCAGACATATCTCACTTAAAGGTTTTCGGCAGTCAAGTATTCAATCTAGATACTGATCGGTCCAATTGGAAGCTAGATCCTAAAGGAAAACCGGGATACTTATTAGGATATGATGAGGATGTTAAAGGATATAGAGTTTATGATCTAAAAAGGGAAGATATAATCTTAGTAAAGCATCTAGTAGTTATGGATGAAGGAAAGTCTGTGGATCCCTTCAAATATACGAAGTCAGTAAAAATCAGATTTGAGTCAGAAAATTCCGATGATTTTGAGCTTCCTAACTATCCAGGTTTTAGAGAAGATGACATTCTTGCAGGAACAAGTCAGATCGAAAAGGACTCGGCTGTGGAAACTTTAGTGACAACTCTACTCGAAGCGGAAGACGTGGTGGAAATTAATTCGGAATCAAGGGATAGGGGAGACGCCGAGTTTGTTCAAAAGAATCCACGAGAACCATCTATTCCAGCCTCAGATTTTGAGGGGGGGAGGAGAAGTAGCAAAATACTGCAAGAAAAACATGTTAATAACAAGGTAACTAAACTATCTCATCAAGATGAACCTCAAACTTATGGAGAGGCGATGACTTGTCCAGAAAGAAACCGGTGGAAGACAGCCATCAATGAGGAGATGGCTTCAATCATGGCAGCCGATACTTGGGAGCTAGTGGACTGTCCACCTAACCGAAAACCAATCGGTTGTAAGTGGGTTTTCAAATTAAAACTGAACCCAGGTAACACAATCGAGCGCTACAAGGCCAGATTAGTGGCAAAGGGATTTACACAAAAGGAAGGAATTGACTACGAGGAAACCTTTGCCCTGGTGGTCAGATTTCCCTCCGTCCGCATACTTCTCAGTTTAGCGGCGACGGAAGACATGGAAGTGCATCAGATGGACATGAAGAGAGCCTTTTTGCATGGAGAATTGGAAGAAGAGATCTTCATGCGACAAACCGAAGGTTTTGTGGAGGAAGGAGAGGAAAGTAAGGTATGCCGGCTGATTAAATCTCTTTATGGTTTGAAACAGGCACCTCGACAATGGAATAAGAAGCTTGATGAGTTTCTTACTGGTCTGGGATATATTCGGATCAGCTCAGATCACTCAATCTATGTTTTCGAAGATGAGAAAGGTTTTATATTTATTGCAATTTATGTTGATGATTTGCTTGTATTAAGTAAATCAATGGAAAAAATTAACAAACTGAAAACCGATCTTAAGGGGAGATTTGAAATGAATGATATGGGAGAAGCAAGATATATTTTGGGAATTCAAGTAGAGAGAGACCGAAAAAGGAAAATTATAAGACTGACTCAAAAGGAAGCAATAGGCAACATGCTTGAAAAATTTCAAATGGATAAATTTAATAGTTGTACAACTCCAATAGAGTTGAAAAAGGGAAGTGAGGGGAGTGAGGAAGGAGTCATAATCTTAGACGAGGAATTATCTCCTGAAGAACAGAAGTTCATGCAGAATATTCCTTACAGGCAAGTAGTGGGAAGTCTAATCTATTTTATGAATTTTACCCGGCCGGATTTAGCTGCAGTTGTAGGAGTGCTGAGTAGAAGTCTAAATGCTCCCACTAAGAAGGATTGGGAGGCAGCTAAGAGAGTCCTTAGATGTTTGATAGGAACTAGGGATCTATGGTTGCATTTGGGTGGGGAGAATACTAACATCACTACTTGGAGTGATGCCAGTTATGGTGATGCTCCGATGAGGAGATGTACTTCTGGATATGTATTATATGTGGGTGATGGGGCTTGTTGTTGGAGTAGCAAACAGCAAAAGGTTATTGATCAGTCCACCATGGAGGCTGAGTATATGGCCTCTTGCTCTGCTGTAAAAGAATTGATGTGGGTCAAGTCTTTGCTTGGTGAGCTTGGTCACCTTAAGAGTGGTGTGCAGAATTTTTTTTGTGATAATCAGGCAGCAATCGCTATTTCAGCCAATCCTAAACATCATTTTAAAGCCAAACACATAGACATCAGACTCAGCTTTGTTAGAGAGAAAGTAGAAAACAAAATAATCAGTTTAGAGTACAGACCAGATAGTGAGATGGTAGCAGATATGATGACCAAACCTGTGTCTTCCCCTAAGCTAATTTTCTGCAGGGAGAAGTGCGGTCTGAAATTAAAGATTGACTAGAAAATAAGGGGAGTGTAGAAGTTAATGGTACATTTTTTGTATTTTCTAGGTCTAAATAGATATATAGAAAGAAGCCGAGACAGTCTACCTCATACTTCTCTCTCTAAACTCTCAAACTTGTCGCAGTCATTGAGAAATTGGAGAGGGAGCTAGAGCCATGGCTACCTAGGTCATCTAGAGGTTTACGGGAAATTTATATAAGTTAAAGGGTTTATTTTATGTAAAATATATGTGCCGGCCGCAAGATTTGATCCCTGTACCTACCGGCCGGCAGACAGCAGATAGCCGACAGCCTTAGCCGTTAAGTCTAGGACTAGTGTTACGTAGTATATAATTTGATATTTATTTAAACATGTATGCGTAGGATTAATCATTTAACTGTAATTTATTACGGGATACATAGATCCGGTAATGTGTAAAGTACGGATTACAGTACGGACTGAAAATCAATACCGCGCATTTATTTCTTAATTGAAACGAATGCCACGCAAGTATTTATTACGGCTACGATTAAATCCCGATTTAATCGGACGGCCGGAAATAGCGCCGAGATCGCGGAAGAAAATTTCGGCGGTTTGTGGCCATCGCCACATCGGATGACACGTGGCGAAATTACATTGGATCGTGGAATATCCGAAGATTATGGCACCAAATTTGGATATGACATGTGTCGACATTTAGGCCATGTCGTACAATGTCCGTACCTAAAGTACACCGGCAGCTGTACTTTTGCGTACGGAACTGTATTCTGATTGGTTCCGTATATCAGTAGATAGAGTCTGTGAGAGAGATAGGACTTAGAAAAATTAGGAGATATGACCCTCTCTCCCAGAGAGCTTCTGTACAAAAGGTCAACTTTGACCCTCCATAACTTACTGCTCAGGGGAGCAAATTCAAAGATTCTTTTTGCTATCGACTCAGGGGAGTCTTGCCTTCACATGGGTGTAGGTGGTCAATGTTTTTGTCTGCTAGGGTGGCAGTTATTTTTCTGAAACACAAAGGGGTCAAGATTATCCTACAGGCTTCTTGGAAGTTGTCTACTTTGAGGACTTATGGAGGTCTCAGAGTTTCAGGTTATGGGCCCACCCTTTAGGGTACCAATCTTTAATGGAACTAGCTTCATATACTGGGAAAGTATGATGATAGGAGCTCTATGCGAAAAAAGGATTTGTGGGATAGTGAGTGGACGGTTGGGGCGTCCATCAAGTCTTCGAATTCCTTTAGTGTTTCGAGGAACCAGATTCACCAGGAAAGAGGATCCACCTTCAACGTAGGAAACAAAAAAATGAGAGGTGGTGGACAAAGGAAAGGAGAAGGAGACGATCACACCAATAGCAACTGGTTCGACATTTATGTCACCTATTCCGAGGAATGAGGAGAATGATACTAAAACCTGGGACTTTAACAATATGGCGGCAAAACACTTCATCCTACGCCATCTCACTCAAGGACTTGCATGTCCTCATTTGCAGGTAGAAAGGGCATCCGATCTTTGGATGGCTCTCATAGAGATGTACCGAAGTGGTACGATTCAGCAACAACAGTTGGCTGATCAGAAAGTTAAGGAGTATGTATACAAAGGGGGAAATATGTTGGATTTTTGCAATGAGCTTGCTACACTCTTCATGGAGCTAGAGAGTGCGGGAAAAGATTTTAGTGAAAAAGAAAAGGTTAACTGTTTACTGATGAAGTTACCTGATGAGTTCGTGAACATAGTTTACCGTGTGCAGGACTTGCCTGACTCAAGGTGGATATGGAACTCAGTGGTAGGGATGATTCTCGTTCAAGAGAATACAATTGAGATCCGAAGGGGAGGAAAGAGTGGCCAAGCCTTGGCAATAGCAACTGATTAGAGGAACAGAGATTCCCGAAAACCGGTCAGAAACTATGGGGGTAGGGAGCAGAAAAAACAGGCCGACGAGTTCGAACAAAGGGCTCCCAAAGGTTTATGTCATTTTTGTAAGAAACCAAGGCACTATATGGCAGAGTGCACTAAGCTAACCGAGCTTCGGTAAAAAAAAAGGGCAGACCGGTGGTACCCCGAGAGGAAAGAAAAAGGCCCTTGTCACACAGGTACTTGAGGCGGAATCCGAGGACGAGGACGATGAGCGCCTTTTGGATGAGGAGTTGGAGGCGAAAAACGAGGTCAAAATTCCACGAAGGCAGAAATGTGTTTACGGTGGATTGAAAAGTGAAGCAGGCTGGATTGTAGATTCAGGTGCCTCCATGCACATGTGTAAGGATAGGCACCTGTTCACTAAGATAAGAAAGATTCCCGCCGTAGAGATAGAGTACGGGGATGGGAGGATAGTCACCACTACTCTTGTAGGATCGGTAGATATAAAAGTGTTAGTAGAAGGAAAGACATCCATATTAACATTCTCCGATGTATTGTTTATTCCGGAGCTGAACAAAAATCTTATCTCTACATCAGTATTAAATGATAAGGGATTTTTCACTAGCACTAGGGAAGGAGTTTTTACTGCTAGTTTTGAGGAGGATGTCTATTTCATTACTGAGAAAGGTAGCCATGGGATGTTTAGGCTGATTTTAAGTAATGAAACGAAGAAACTTTATTATGCTGGTGTTCATGATATTATGATGTGGCATAAGAGGCTTGGGCATGTGAATCTAGATAAGTTAAGAGAGATGAAAAAGATGGGAGTGATGGAAGGGATTCAGTTCAGTGAGAGTGATGATATAAGTGATTGTAGTGGATGTGCTCAAGGTAAGCACACACATTACCCTTTCCTAAAACAACAACCTATAAGGGAGAAAAAATTCTAGATCTAGTACACACTGATATTTGGGGACCGGCTAAAGTGCCCTCACTGGGGGGGAAGAGATTTATGATGACTATCACTGATGATTAGTCTCGGTATTCCCGGGTGTATTTTTTGAAAAACAAGCCCGAAGCTCAAGATTGTTTTAGACAATATAAAGCATGGAGCGAAAAACTCCATGAAACTCCAATCAAAATAATAAGTAGTGACAATGGTGGGGAGTATACTTCTAACCAGTTTGAGGATTTTTCTGAGGGAAGATGGGGTTCAACACCAAAAGACAGTTCCAGAAAACCCGGATTAGAATGGAGTAGCTGAAAGGTTAAATAGAACACTAAGTGATAGTGCTAGAAGTATGTTGTCATATAAGAAGATAGGAAAAAGGTTTTGGGAAGAAGCAATGAACAGTGCTAATTACCTAAAAAATAGAGTTCTTACTTCAGTTATAAAAGATCAAACGCCTTATGAGAGATGGACAGGCCAGAAACTAGACATATCTCACTTAAAAGTTTTCGGCAGTCAAGTATTCAGTCTAGTTACAGATCGGTCTAATTCGAAGCTAGATCCTAGAGGAAAACCAGGATACGTATTAGGATATGATGAGGATGTTCAAGGATATAGAGTTTATGATCTAAAAAGGGAAGATATAATCTTAGTAAAGCATCTAGTAGTTATGGATGAAGGATAGTCTGTGGATCCCTTCAAATATACAAAGTCAGTAAAAATCAGATTTGAGTCAGAAATTTCCAATGACTTTGAGCTTCCTAACTATCCAAGTTTTAGAGAAGATGACATTCTTGCAGGTACAAATCAGACCGAAAAGGACTCGGCTGTTGAAACTCTAGTGACAACTCTACCCGAAGCGAAAGACGTGGTGGAAATTGATTCGGAATCAAGGGATAGGGGAGAAGCCGAGATTGTTCGAAAGAATCCATAAGAACTATCTATTTCGGCCTCAGATTTTGAGGGGGGGAGGAGAAGTAGCAAAAGACTGCAAGAAAAACAGGTTAATAACAAGGTAACAAAACTATCTCATCAAGATGAACCTCAGACTTATGGAGAGGCGATGACGTGTCCAGAAAGAAACCGGTGGAAGACAGCCATCAATGAGGAGATGGCTTCAATCATGGCAGCCGATACTTGGGAGCTAGTGGACTGTCCACCTAACCGAAAACCAATCGGTTGTAAGTGGGTTTTCAAATTAAAACTGAACCCAGGTAACACAATCGAGCGCTACAAGGCCAGATTAGTGGCAAAGGGATTTACACAAAAGGAAGGAATTGACTACGAGGAAACCTTTGCCCTGGTGGTCAGATTTCCCTCCGTCCGCATACTTCTCAGTTTAGCGGCGAAGGAAGACATGGAAGTGCATCAGATGGACATGAAGAGAGCCTTTTTGCATGGAGAATTGGAAGAAGAGATCTTCATGCGACAAACCGAAGGTTTTGTGGAGGAAGGAGAGGAAAGTAAGGTATGCCGGCTGATTAAATCTCTTTATGGTTTGAAACAGGCACCTCGACAATGGAATAAGAAGCTTGATGAGTTTCTTACTGGTCTGGGATATATTCGGATCAGCTCAGATCACTCAATCTATGTTTTCGAAGATGAGAAAGGTTTTATATTTATTGCAATTTATGTTGATGATTTGCTTGTATTAAGTAAATCAATGGAAAAAATTAACAAACTGAAAACCGATCTTAAGGGGAGATTTGAAATGAATGATATGGGAGAAGCAAGATATATTTTGGGAATTCAAGTAGAGAGAGACCGAAAAAGGAAAATTATAAGACTGACTCAAAAGGAAGCAATAGGCAACATGCTTGAAAAATTTCAAATGGATAAATTTAATAGTTGTACAACTCCAATAGAGTTGAAAAAGGGAAGTGAGGGGAGTGAGGAAGGAGTCATAATCTTAGACGAGGAATTATCTCCTGAAGAACAGAAGTTCATGCAGAATATTCCTTACAGGCAAGTAGTGGGAAGTCTAATCTATTTTATGAATTTTACCCGGCCGGATTTAGCTGCAGTTGTAGGAGTGCTGAGTAGAAGTCTAAATGCTCCCACTAAGAAGGATTGGGAGGCAGCTAAGAGAGTCCTTAGATGTTTGATAGGAACTAGGGATCTATGGTTGCATTTGGGTGGGGAGAATACTAACATCACTACTTGGAGTGATGCCAGTTATGGTGATGCTCCGATGAGGAGATGTACTTCTGGATATGTATTATATGTGGGTGATGGGGCTTGTTGTTGGAGTAGCAAACAGCAAAAGGTTATTGATCAGTCCACCATGGAGGCTGAGTATATGGCCTCTTGCTCTGCTGTAAAAGAATTGATGTGGGTCAAGTCTTTGCTTGGTGAGCTTGGTCACCTTAAGAGTGGTGTGCAGAATTTTTTTTGTGATAATCAGGCAGCAATCGCTATTTCAGCCAATCCTAAACATCATTTTAAAGCCAAACACATAGACATCAGACTCAGCTTTGTTAGAGAGAAAGTAGAAAACAAAATAATCAGTTTAGAGTACAGACCAGATAGTGAGATGGTAGCAGATATGATGACCAAACCTGTGCCTTCCCCTAAGCTAATTTTCTGCAGGGAGAAGTGCGGTCTGAAATTAAAGATTGACTAGAAAATAAGGGGAGTGTAGAAGTTAATGGTACATTTTTTGTATTTTCTAGGTCTAAATAGATATATAGAAAGAAGCCGAGGCAGTCTACCTCATACTTCTCTCTCTAAACTCTCAAACTTGTCGCAGTCATTGAGAAATTGGAGAGGGAGCTAGAGCCATGGCTACCTAGGTCATCTAGAGGTTTACGGGAAATTTATATAAGTTAAAGGGTTTATTTTATGTAAAATATATGTGCCGGCCGCAAGATTTGATCCCTGTACCTACCGGCCGGCAGACAGCAGATAGCCGGCAGCCTTAGCCGTTAAGTCTAGGACTAGTGTTACGTAGTATATAATTTGATATTTATTTAAACATGTATGCGTAGGATTAATCATTTAACTGTAATTTATTACGGGATACATAGATCCGGTAATGTGTAAAGTACGGATTACAGTACGGACTGAAAATCAATACCGCGCATTTATTTCTTAATTGAAACGAATGCCACGCAAGTATTTATTACGGCTACGATTAAATCCCGATTTAATCGGACGGCCGGAAATAGCGCCGAGATCGCGGAAGAAAATTTCGGCGGTTTGTGGCCATCGCCACATCGGATGACACGTGGCGAAATTACATTGGATCGTGGAATATCCGAAGATTATGGCACCAAATTCGGATATGACATGTGTCGACATTTAGGCCATGTCGTACAATGTCCGTACCTAAAGTACACCGACAGCTGTACTTTTGCGTACACAACTGTATTCTGATTGGTTCCGTACATCAGTAGATAGAGTCTGTGAGAGAGATAGGACTTAAAAAAATTAGGAGATATGACCCTCTCTCCCAGAGAGCTTCTGTACAAAAGGTCAACTTTGACCCTCCATAACTTACTGCTCAGGGGAGCAAATTCAGAGATTCTTTTTGCTATCGACTCAGGGGAGTCTTGCCTTCACAGGGGTGCAGGTGGTCAAGGTTTTTGTCTGCCAGGGTGGCAGTTATTTTTGCTGAAACACAAAGGGGTCAGGATTATCCTAGAGGCTTCTTGGAAGCTGTCTACTCTGAGGACTTATGGAGGTCTCAGAGTTTCACAACAGACAGACGTTCGAATAATGTACGGCTTTCCGAGCACCGACTTTGTAGATTTCAGAAGTTCTCGGAAAACCGTACAAACCAACTTCCTCAAAATATTGCTGGATATAGAAGTAGGCTAAAAGTTGGGTCTTTCTATGAAACAGGCCAACGGTAACCCAAAAAGTTGACGCAACAAAAACAACATCCGAATGGCTATTTTGTTGTTTTCGCGCGAATAATATGCATGACTTTGAGCCACCGTCGTCATCCTTGGAACATAGTAAATTTGAATATCTGCAGGTCTGTTTTCGCGCCTTTGTCTGTTGACGCCAGAGTGTGTGACGTGTCATAAGGCACCTTCGATCGGAGTTACGTGCCAGAATTTTGGTGTGAACGACACCCGTTTTTCGATGAGTTTTCCGAAAATCATCGGAATGGGCAAAAAGTTAAAAATGCTCCGGTGGGAATAGGCTATCAATCTTCTGCCTTTTAGAACGCTTAGCTGATAGAGTACACCTTGTATCGCTATTAGCGTTAATGATTTTTTCGCCACATAAAACATCCTTTCTTCGTACACATTTTTTGATTTTCATTTTGAGACCGCCAATCGGAAGCTGAGAATTAAGCTTTCAATCTCAGCCGTCAAAGTCGCAGTTTGACATCTGTGTACGGTAACAAATGTATTAAGCGACAAAAAAAACATTAACACTACAGCACCAATCGCTATTAGCGTAGAAGTTTCTTTAGCGTATAAGAATAATTACCGTGGTTTACGCTAATTAAGAATTTGAAAATTTTGAAAAAAAACATTTATTCTAATTGTTTAATAATTTTAATTTGCGTCTTTGATAAATGTAAATGTCGGTCGCAAACATGCTAACACTAATATAGGTATTTGTACAAAATCTGACAAATCGTACACAAATTGTACGTTCACACAGTCGAAACGTGGTTGCTGGACGAATAAATGCGAATGTGATATTTGACAACCCGATTTGATCCCCTTTTTAGACCGCACATTCTCATGCGTCCGGCTTCTAAACAAAGTGAATTGTACTTTTTTCACTTAAAATGGTACGTTTCTGTACGATCTGACTCTGATCGTACACCACACTATTTAAATGATGACGTACTTCGGTTTTGTACGGTACTAATAAATTACCCCTAATTAGAGTAAAGAAAAAAATAGAATGAACTATCCTAAAAATAAAAAAAAGCGGGACGGAATTAGCGTACACTACGCTAATAGCGACTGGCGGTGTACTGTAATAGCAATTCACGGTGTACCGTTCAGTTAAATTCAGCGCCGTTTACGCAAATAAAACACAAACTCCGGTATGCAATTTCGTCGGTTGCATCGTTAAATCGGAAAAAATCATATCGATTCGAATTTTATCGCTTCTGAAAACTTTCGACTGTTCGACTTCCAGAAAGGTACAACCGTACAGTACTGCAATCCCTTAGAAATACCGAAAAACCCTCGAAAGGCCGTCGGAGAAACCTTGACCAGACTATCCGTTGCCGGCATTTGCGGCCTTTTCATGTACGGAATGGCCGCGCGTACTCTTCCACACATTTCCCTGTCCAAAATGGACATTGCCAGATTTTCAGAGAACTACTGTAGAGGTGCGGTTGAAGTTCCTACGTTAAAGGGATATGAAGGCTACGTGGCACTAGCTGAGGCAGAAGTTATGGTCTCGACAAAGGAAGCCTCTCCGACAAGGCAGCTTATATTTGCCACGTGTTAAATCAGTGTACGATTTTTTTGTGCTCGACCAGAATTTGCTTGTGGGTGGCAGAAAGCGTACGACTTTGAAATCTAATTTCTGGACGTTTCTGGCTGTAACGTTGTTGTTTTGTACTTAGACTTTTTGTTTTTTTGGATTCACCCCTGTTTTTTGTCCAGATGCGTTTATCCATATCTTCTGACGCTGGCTGAGCGACTGGCTATCCGAGTTCACGCGTGTTTTCCGCAGGTTCTGGTCCGTACGTCACAAGGCATGTGAGGGTCTGAGTGTACGGGAAAACGGACTATGAGCGAATTATTGATACTGAACATACTCGGAAATTACAGTACTGTGCTAGAGTTTGGGGGACCTCATGGCAATTCAGAACCTGCCACGTATTGTGCGGGCTGTAAAAAATAATTTGGTTTGCCCGACAATTCCTTACGTGTGCACGTCCGTCGCCATCCATGTCGGTGGCATATGCCGACAGGCGGTGGAGGTCAACAGAAGTACGTGCATCAGTTCATGAGATTTTTTTTTCCCCAGTTGAAGCATAGAGAGCCTTGCCGACTCAAAACTGGACGTGCAACGGCAACGTGTTCAGCACATATAAAGGTCAACTATTTACAACACGGTACAAATTGTTTGTAAAATAGTACACAAAACTGTACATTTTCTATATGGTTGTCAATGATTTCCATCCACGTGGATTCAGACTGTCATATTCCATGCATGACTGTAGATGCTCCACACAATTATGAATACGCGCTATTCCTCCGCTCAGTTCTGTAGCTAGTTACTGCGACGTTACTGCATGGAACTTTGTCAACTTGGCAGTCAGAAAAACTTTTCTCCCAGGATTATTGCAGCTCTTGTAAAATCTTTCGCGGATATTGCTGGAGCCGCCCTTTAATTTGCCATTCGCTTTTCCTGTATCTATTGCAGCCGTTTTTTCGCGTACTGCAACACACTCTAGATCAATCAGCTTTGCATCTTCTTCCCGGGTTACTTCGTATACCAGACGACGTCACAAAACAGGCATTTTGACTACCACAGCAGCATTTCGAGCTGAAAGTCTGACAAATCACTTAGTTTCCTACACATCAGCTTCATTCGAAAGGGTTTCAATTTTCTCAACAAAATGGCAACTATTTTGCAAACTTCTGCTGGTCAGAATCTTCTTTCGC
Organism: Zygnema cylindricum; assembly: GCA_037447655.1. NCBI lineage: Eukaryota > Viridiplantae > Streptophyta > Zygnematophyceae > Zygnematales > Zygnemataceae > Zygnema > Zygnema cylindricum. Next base: position 129,899 of record JBBHKE010002725.1, on the reverse strand, counting down.
AGTCTACGAATTTTCAGAAACAGCTCCAGAACTCTACTGAAAAGCACCAGCTTTCTCTCAGAAGCTCCTTCTTTTCAAAAAATATAGTTGCTGCGAAAGTCCATGGCTCCTCTAAGAAATCGAAGGCTTTTCAAGTATCCTGCGCCATTGCCCCAAGGTCTGACTTCTGACTTCTTTTGTATTTGCTTAAAGTTTCTATCTCTCTTTCTCAAAACTCTCTTTCGACTACGAAAAGTCATCTCA
>JBBHKE010002725.1:86942-129489 GCA_037447655.1 Zygnema cylindricum | reverse complement strand
CCCCTCTCCCTCCCTCCCTCCTTTTATCCCGCCTCCCTTCTCCCCCCCTCTCTTCACCTGTCTCTCGAGATGCTCTGGGATACGTTATCAATTATTGACACATCTAAGACCTATATTTATGATTTTATTTTTTCTGGATTTTGTTTCTGATTGTTTCGTCGTTTTGTTTTTTAATGTTTTGTTTGTACAGTGCGCCGGCTCCTACTCCTGCTCCAGCCATCGAGAAGCTGGAAGAAGACAAAACAGAAAACTGTTACGGTATCTTTTGCATGACATATGATCTCAATGCAGTGAGTGCTTTTCTGCAACTTTAAAGTATTTTGGGAAGACTTTTTGAAACTTTTCATCAGTTGATGTGGTATTCTCTTTGTTCTCCTCTTATTCTGTTCTCCATGACATGTGCATCTTAATGCAGTGAATGCATTTCTGCAACTTCAAGTTTTCTGTTGAAGACTTTTTAAAAGATGTACCAGTTTGTATGGTGTTCATTTCTCTGTTTCTTTTAAAATGAATTGCTGTGGCTGATGTTTGGAGCATCTAAAGTGGTATTGGTACTCACTGTTTCTCTACATGTGATATGCTGGGACTGATTATTGGAATATCTGTTTGCTATGTTTTTGTATTGATGTTTGCAACTTGTAAGATGTCAGTTAGGCTTATTCAAATTAGATTGAAGTCTGGGGAAATCTTGTCCACCTATTTTCGACAAGTTGATTAATGTAGAACAATGTTTATCCACGGTTTAATTCACTCGTTTGCATTGCTAATTCAATGCAGTTGGAATGTCTCCCGCTATTGTTCATAGTTTTTTTTCTGTCCATTGAATTAGTCATGGTTCTCTCTCTCTCTCTCTCTCTCTCTCTCTCTCTCTCTCTCTCTCTCTCTCTCTCTCTCTCTCTCTCTCTCTTGCTCTTGCTCTTGCTCTTGCTCTTGCTCTTGCTCTTTCTCGTTCTCTCTCTCACTCTCTCTTTCTCTCTCACTTTTCCAGTTTGTTTATTATGATTAGAAACTGTTTGTGAACTAGTTTTGTCTCTCTTTGCATTCCAGGAGGAGCTGAAGCAGAAAACATGGAAGAAGACTGTTAGAGTGGCAGTTTCTGGAGCCTCGGGCATGATTGCTAACCATTTACTGTTCAAGGTAAGTCTTTTTTATTCATTCAAGTTTTTTTTTTTTTTTTTTTATTCGTTCATGATTGTTAACTGTTTGCTGTTTTAGGTATGCCCTTTCATTCCATCCAAGGTCCCTTTTTTTTCATTCTCTGGTTTTTATTTCTGCTGTTAGACTAAAGGTGCACCTGAATGGTGATCACGTCAGTGTGCTTTTACAACTTTAAAGTGTGTTTTTTTTGCATAATTATCAACCGTTTGCTGTTCAACCTCTGCATTTTTCATTCCTTTCCAAGGTTTTTTGTTTCGTTTTCTGGGTCTAATTATGCTTTTAGACTAAGGTGCATGCTGGTGAAGGTGTGCCTTTTTCGTTCCATTCATGCTCTGTTGTTCCTTTTTTGGTTTTATGGTTTTAATTTCTGCTGTTGACTTGTGGTGCACCAAATTTGCTGTCAAATTACTGTAATTTTGATCTTCAAACTCAGTTATTTTTCCCGGCAGTTCATATTGTTGCAATCTGAAGTGAGTTTCACTGTAATTGGTAATTCTCAAACAAATCCAGGCAACGGAAACCAGTGGTTTTTGACTTTGTGTTTTTCTTTTGAATGATGTAGTTTTCTCTGCGTGGCTCTGTAAATTATGTTGTAAATTAGACTTATTTTAGCGAGTTTTGAATTTAAGTGTCTTGTTAGTGCAGATTGCCTCTGGAGAAGTATTTGGTCAAGATCAGCCAATTGCATTAAATCTCCTCGGCTCAACGAGGTCAAAGGAAGCTCTCGAAGGTAATCTAGTAATCGTGTAATGATCACTTTGAGCTGTTGCTTCTTCGATTATTTTGAGTTGACATACCTGCAACCTGAACTTTTTGAAAGGGATTTTATTCACGTTCAGAGTCACTGTCTTCAATTGCACATACATGCATGCTTGTTAAAATTTGAAGAAAAACTGAAATTTTATGGTCAGAGTGATAATTAGTCATGTACCATGTTTTTGAAAATAACTTTTGTTTTAATTTGCACAAAACTGGTTGGAAAAAATAGAAGATGTCTTTTAAAAATTTGGCTACAGTTCCAGAAGATTCTCTTTCTTTTCCTTGACTTCAAATTGCTCAATTTCAGAAGCTGATAGTGATGATGTCGGCTTGAATGCACCTTATTTTTATAACACAAGGTACCATTTTTTTTTCTCTTTCCGCACTTGCAGGAGTGGCTATGGAGCTGGAAGATTCTTTGTTTCCTTTGCTTAGAGAAGTAAATATCGGTATCGATCCATATGACTCTTTCCGTGATGCTGAATGGGCTCTTTTAATTGGTGCCAAACCTCGTGGTCCGGGCATGGAAAGAGCTGATCTTTTGGACCAGAACGGACAGATTTTTGCTGAACAGGTGTGTTTCTATTTTTCATTTCCCAATGCATAATTCAAGATATGATGTACAGAAATGATGTGGTAATGTATCCAATCTTATGACAAAACTGTTGTACTGACTTTTTTAAAGCTTACTGTACTTTTACTACTTAGATGTTGTGAAGTATCCAATGTTCATCACAGAACTATTGTAGTGGCTTTTAAAGTTAATACTGTTACTTTGATGTTGTGCTCGTTGTTTGGAATTAGAAGGAGCTTGATAGGAATAGTCATTAACGTTCTTGTTGAACTTGTACTTGCAACATTCATTTCTCCCTGATGGGAACCCGAATCTTTATTCTTTGTCAGATAAAACTAATTATTAATTAGTAATTTCATTTCTTTCAGTTGAGGTTTACAACAGAAGCTGGCATAATTTGATTTCATGTCATATTTGACGCCGTTTTTTTTAGTTTTTTCTCACATAATTATAATCAACCACAGTTGGTTGTCTGCAAATTCTATTTTATAGATATTTGTATTTCTGGGTTTTTTTTTGTGACAGGGAAAGGCCCTTAATGCAGTGGCAGACCCTAACGTGAAGGTGCTCGTTGTGGGAAATCCCTGCAATACAAAGTATGCTTCTTTTTTCTTCTTTTCAATATCTGTGGCACGGGGCAGCTTGATTACTTTCAGTGTTATAGAATTTGGGTTTGCGAGTTTACAGTTATTTACTTAAACCAACAATTTTTCGTGCGAGGGTTCTGTCGCCAAGCAATCTATTTTAACAATTTAGTTAATGTTTTTGTGAACGTTTCTTATTTTTTGTTCTTACTTTCGCTGTATGCCTTTGATTCAACGATATTATCACATGTTGGACATCGTATGGATTTGAATGAAGGTACATTGCTCATTATTATAAGAGTTAATGACACTGATTTATTCATGAAGTGTTTTGGCTGGAAATCATGAAATTGTGTTAAGAACATTATTTAATGGAGTGGCCACAAATTGGTGATGTTACTCTGTGCATAATTGGCATTATACTAACAATCTCTTCACACTAATAGTGACGGGCACTGTAGCTGTACATTTGGTATGTCACATAGAGTGGGACTTTAAAATGAACAATGTCATTATTTTAAACAGTGATCTCTACGAGTGGAACATTGTTATTACGTATGGTAATTCATTTCAGCACTGCAGATAGGAAATTCCATTTATTTTTGTTTGGTGCCTGTAAAAACACAATCTTTGGTGGTGATAACTCTGCTCATTGTCTGTTGTCATGCCCATGTTTTGTTGCAATAAATCTCCTGATCAGCCATTTTGTTTTCTTGCCAGTGCCTTGATTTGCATGAAGAATGCCCCAAATCTGAAACCAAAGAACTTCCACGCACTTACAAGACTTGATGAGAATCGCGCCAAGTGTCAGGTGCGTCTCTTCTGTTATCGTCTCTGGAGGTTTTAGCAGATTTTGTTTTCTGTAGTCTTTGCCGGACATTGAGTATGGTGGGAACTCAGCGCTGGGGCTCCTTAGGCCAGTTTTGGGTCATTGCATGATCTTTTTCCAGTGATTGGCCTGTTTACACCTGTATGGTTATGATCTGGACGGTCAAAAATTACCCAGTCATTGGAAACTGTCATTCAATGATCTCAAATGTGGCCCAACAGACCCTAGCCCTTAATGGTGCTAAATATTTCACAACAAGGTTTTAAAGCTGGTAGTGGTTTTCTGTGTGCTTTAGGAATGTTGACTGCAAATTGCCTAACCTTAAAGGAAATGGTTCTTATTAAGTTGAACGTCTTTGAATTGTGCAGCTAGCATTAAAAGCAGGAGTGTTTTACGACAATGTTTCAAATGTTACCATCTGGGGGAATCATTCAACAACCCAGGTAAAGTTAGGAGATTTTTGTATTAATTGTCGACCTGGAAAAGTGTATTCTGTCAGTACATTGCTATTGCTTCTGAAGAAATCTGCTATTTTGCATTTATGGGGCGAATTTACGGTTTGTAGGAAGCAACAAGTTTTTTGTCCTGTCAGGCTTAATTGTTTCTTTTCCTGTAGTTGTTGAATTTGCTCCCTATTGGTTTGAACATGTATTGTACATTGTCAGAAGGGAAATTGCAATCTCTTGTAAAAACTTATATTGTCCACAATTTCTCATTTTGCTATGGTGGTCCTTTTCCTTGCCAACGCATATTATGTATGTTCTCTTATTAACATGTGTAGTTTAAATTGCAACTGTAATTGCATAACAAGCTTGCAAGCTTGTTTTTTTTAATGTTGACTATTTTCTCTTTTCTCTCAATTGTTTCTATGCAGGTTCCTGACTTCCTAAATGCAAAGATCAAGGGTAGGCCCGTGAAGGAGGTTATCACAGATAATGTTTGGCTGGAGGAGGAGTTCACGCCAAGAGTACAGACGGTAAGAGTTAAAAGTACACGTGTTAATCATTGTTAAGAGTTATATTTGATTAGAATACATTAACTACAATGAAATATAGACTGTTAAGTGAACTGAAAGGGGATAGCTACTAGTAATGGGCCGTCACATGCAAGACAAATGGGAGACTAGTGTGAGGAAGAGGGAGAGAGAGGAGGGAAAGATGTAGGGAGGGGAATAGAAGAGGGAAAAGAGAGAGGAGGGACATGGAAAGGATCTCTAAGTGTCACTGTGTTGGGAGTAGATTAATTTGGTACATTGATTAGTGATGTTCTTCTACATGGGTAGAGTTGTGCTTTTTGCATGAAAGTAAGTATTTAGCTGGTTTAATAGCGTCTGTATATTCTATTTTCAAGCCAAACGGAAGGCAAAAGTCTCCTACACTTTTCCCATTAATAACACTTGTTCAATTCTGTTTTTTTTGCCCTCTGAATGCAATTAGCGTCGATGTTGCTTTTATCTTTCTTAACGGTATGTCTTTGGGCGGCTGCCAGCCAATCATCCTCATCATTTGACCAGAAATAGAATTATTAACACCAAAGCAGTTCTTATTGTAGTTAACTCTTAGTGTTAATAGTTATTCACGCTGTGGCAATTGAAGGGGCATCATTGGGTTTCCTGGGATGATGATGTATATTTCTGTGTAATTGACTGTCTTGTTTCATTTTTTTACTTCCCTGTAATCATTATTTTGATTATTTTTTTACGAAAATTGCTCGGGGTTGTGAATTGGTTCCAGAGAGGTGGTGCACTCATCAAAAAGTGGGGTAGATCGTCTGCTGCATCGACAGCCGTCTCAATTGCCGATGCTATCAAATCTCTTGTTAACCCAACACCTGACGGAGATTGGTTTTCATCAGGAGTAAGTAATTTACCTTTCTGAAATTCGAATTGAAAAGACATTGGTTAAATATCTTTGTTAATTTTGAATGTAAATGTCTTGGTTAGGTACCTCCATCCATCAAATTTCTTATTAACTCAGCACCTGATGGAGATTGGTTTTTATTAGGAATAAGCAGAACACCTTTCTGAAATTGGAAAGGAAAATACATTGGTTAAATGCCTTTGTAAACTTTGAATGGAAATTCCGCTGGTTAATTACTTTTGTAGGCTAGGTAGCTCTGTGAAAATTGAATTTGAAAAGATGGTGAATAAAGTTATTTCTTTTTTTAATCTAAATTTGAGTTTGGTCACTTCGGTTAAGCTCTTTTTTGCTGATTTGAAGATGTTTAATGCTTGTTCAAAGTGATTTTTAGTCTGAAAATTCTTGTCTTAAATAGTATCTAGCCTCGAGCTTTAGGAAAAAATGGTAAAAAAGGAAAATAAGAGAAAATTAAATGTTTTACATATTATGGATGTTTTCTTGCTCTTGAATTGCAGGTGTATACAACAGGCAATCCTTATGGAATTGCTGAGGGTCTTGTGTACAGTTTGCCTTGCCGTTCCAAGGTATTGAAACATAACTTGGAGCATAAAATATTAAAGAACAAATTCAAACAAAAAATTCTACATCATATACTAAAGAGATTTGGCAGGTTTGGTGCATAAACACTCAGAAAAGCTAGTCAGGGAAGGTTCTTGTGGGCAAAGGGAAATTTTGTCTGTGGAGAATGATTGATGAGATATTTATCTTATGTAGGTACAAATGTCTTGGCAATGTAAGGTGTAAGTTAGTGGAGTCTTTGAATTTCTCTTCAACCTACAACTAATTTTTGTTGTTTAAGTAAACATCTGAAACGGGTGGAGGAACTGCTGGCTCTTGTGGTTTTTTCTGGTTTTTTGTTTTCAAGTGACCAAAAAGTATAGTGATTGGCCAGTTTTTAAAATATAGAAATTTATTGACTTTCAGGGGGATGGAGATTATGACATCGTTCCAAATTTGTTGATTGACGACTTTCTTCACAGTCGAATTAAGAAGGTAATTGGTTTCTTCCTGTAATCAATTCAAAGAATAAATCTGATGTCTTTTTAGGAAGTGTGCGAGTTCTTTTGGGCGTTATGGAGTTTTTTATTTATTTTACCTGCTGTTGACAAATTTTTTAAAACTTGTTTCGAAGAATGCGATTTAAGTCTTGTCGAAATGAAAGAAAATTGTTAAGAAAAGTAGATCAGAATGAAATAAAATCTTGCTCAAAACCGCACGTTTTCAAAGAATACGGATGTGTCAAAGCACTACTGTCGAAATAATAGAAAGACTGTGAAAAATGTGTTTCAAGGTGAAGAAGCGTCTCTCAAAACTGTGTTTTTAAGGAACGTTTATAGGGTTTTTTTTTTGACACGGTTCCCTAAATATTTTCTAACATAGATTTTAATCTGTTTTGGCTGTTTTTCAGAGTGAGGATGAACTTATTGCAGAGAGAAATTGTGTGGCACATCTGATTGGCCAGGTGAGTGTTGGTCAAAGAACTTTTTTTTTTTTGTATTGTGTTTTCTTTTTTAATTTTGTTTTTGTTAAAAAGTCAAATTTGTGTGTAACCCTATTGATCTAGACTGAGTCTGTAATTATATCCTATGAGAAGGTTATTACAAAAAATGAAACTCTGTATTTTTTTCTTCAGTCGGTTTTTGTGAAAGATTGAAGTGTATTATTTATGTTCTATTTGGGATTGTTACTCAGTTTGGTTACACAGTTCTATGTGGGATTATTACTCAGTTTGGTTATAGACAGTTCTGTGCGGGATTGTTACTCAGTTTGGTTAATTCTGTCGGTTGCAGCTAAACGGCTTCTGTGACCTTCCGGAGGGCGACACCACGCTACCAGGAGAACAATAGGTTGACTCACTTGAAGATACAAAAACTAGTATAAATAAATTGATTCATTTAGCCTGTCACCAAGTGGGAGGAGGAGACGGAGGAGGAGAGAGACGAGGAGGAAGATTGCCATTCAGTTCCGGAGGGAAGAAGCATTTTGACAAACTTGCAAGTTGCCTTAACTGTGAAAACTGCTACATACACTTTTATCTAAAAGGCTGATGGTTAGTACTTATAGAGAGGGAGAGAGAAAGGGAGAGACCATTGAGAAGGTTTTACCAACTGCAGTCGAATTAATTTGTGTGAAAGATACGGTCGAGAATAGTATGGTGTGGTGCAAAGATAAAAGAACGGTGACCAGTGATCAATGGAAGAGTATCACACAGATATTAGTGTTTACTAAAAGAGATTATAGTCCATAGTCTTCGGGGATAGTGGGACACAAATAAATGTGGACTAAAAATGTGGATGGTAGTGTTCTTAAGTAGATCAAGTGATGTAATGTCATGAAGCATATAAAGTCATCCTGAGGGTATTTAGTGTTCATAATTTATTACCACATTTGGGTTTTTTGAGTTTGTTTCAAATTTTTGCTTAATAGCAAGACGATTGTTGTATGCTTAATAATTGTCATCATATCTCTCATTATATTAACTTTTTGAACGACAACTTAAGAATTATACTGTGATGATAGACTGTTGTCTGACCATGTTTATTTAACAGCGTCAACCGAATCATTATTTAGCTCTGTAACAAGTTGTTTCACTTATTCACCATTCTCATTCTCAGTGAATGAGAATGAGATAAATGTGTTGGTGAAAACATCCATTCATGTTATGTCGATTTAAATTATTGGTTGGAGGGTGGTGTTTCTACTTGGAAAGTTTACACTTTCCATTGCTACTGCTTCTATTGCTGCATTCTCACTAGAAAAGGATGATGAATGAGATGAGAAAACAAATGATCTCGTACCATTCATTCCGCAAAAAAACAAAAACAGAGGCGCCAAACAGGTCAACCGCTTGGCTGTTGACCTTTATGGAGTGCAGTGACAGACAAAATAGACGTTTTGGAGCGTAGCGCCAGACAAAACATATGGTCAAGTGCGTCAAAACTTGACAACTGTGGTAAGTCATCTTCATTTCAGGAAAACCTTTTTGGAATGCAGAAATCTAACCTTGAAAAAACATGAAGTCATATCCTAAATGAATGATCCGTACGGTAACGATTTTTTTTAAAATGCTAACCCATAAACAAATAGCCAATCAAAACAATCTAAAAAATGACGTAAAAAATGTAAACATAAAACTTTTTTGTAATTTTGACGAAACGTGTCCCCCCCTTCGATGGTTTGGTAAGGACGGATCTGAGTCATCGGCGACTAATCGTACGGCAACATGAATCACATCGCGACGTTTTTGTTGACGTGAGATGATGTCAAGGGCGATTCACGTCCAAACAAAAAAAAAAGGACATTCGTTTCCTCATCTCATTCATCATCCATTTCTAGTGTGAATGCAGCATATGAAATGGGATTTAAATGAGTGACATGGTGTATTGGTAAAAGTATTAATGTTCTTTGGCCACTTAGGACATATTTCTGCACACACACATTAGATTATGACCAATAGCATGTCTCCATATCATTATCTCGATTTGCCTCACCCATTACAGTGTGCACGGGATAAAATATATTTGAAGTAGCGAAAAAAACATTAACACTAATAGTGATACAGGGAGAGCAAGAATAAACTAGTGTGGTTTAAAGGAAGGGTATGTTAAATGAGTAGTGGAAAAAATACATATTACCTAAGATCCAAAACCATGGTCCATAAAAAAGGGAAACAGTTTACGAGAAGTATTTGAAGGAGGCATCTCCAGAGGCTCGAATCGAATTGTGAAAATTGAAAATTGAATTGATTAATTAATTGAATAGTTATCGGACTGTTTTTTCTTACTATAAAATATTTGATTCTTGGACTCACTTATGTGATCAAGAAACAAGAGCAAATAAAAATCAAAAAATACTGCGTCCCTACGAAAGCAAAGGAACATAGTATATTATATATAGTACACCGTGTGTCGCTATTAGTGTTCATGTTTTTTTCGCCGCTTAACACATCTTTCTTTGGGCACACTTGTCGGATTGTGGATCTGATGGTTGCGATTTTTTCCAACCGGCAGTCTCCATGTGAAAACAAGACAAGTGTGTTCGAAGAAAATATGATTTAATTGACGAAAAAATTATTAACACTAATTTGAAATACACGGTGTAGTCCTACAGAGTCTTATTACTCCTATGGAGCCTTGCCATCCTTCACAGAATAGATAACATTTTATGAGCAAATATTGCGAATAAAATTAACCCTTTTTTACAAAGATCAAATGTAAATACACTTGCAGAACAGTTGAGATATTTTTCCTCTTTAAGTACAACACCGTTATTCAATACACTTTATCAAAGAAAAGAGCAATAGTCAACGTTTGTTAAAATTTCATTTTATACCAGAATATACCCAAAATAAAACATAATTTATTCAATCTTCCCCTCTCCTCTCTCCCCCTCTCCCCTCCCTTGCCTTTCTCTCTCCACTCTCCCTCTCTTAGTAGGTTCACACGGTTACATGGACAATAATTGCACTCACGGATCAGTACACATCATTCATCACTATCAGTACAAAATTACCATACAAGAATTAGTGTGGTAATGTACTAACTTCCTTCCCAAATAAAACACGACATGCGATGTCACACCAATGGGCAAAAAAAGATATAAAAATTGGCGAAAAGTAAAGCTATAAAAAGAAGTGAAAAAGAGTTGAAAATAGAAACCTTTCTTCAATACTTCATACTCAAAAAAAAAAAAAAACGGAGGACAAAATTCCATGGAAACTAAAACCTAATTAATCATCTTAATTGTTGTTGATGGTATAACTTTTTTGTAGTTACATTGCCAAATATAGTTTCTACAGATTTTTTTACATTTCTTCTACATCAATAATAAAAAAATTACTAAAAAAAACTTTTATATACTTCCAACAATGAAAAGTTGAACTTAATTACGCCAAAGCAGAAGACAAAATACTAAAAAAAACTCCATATTAACAAAAAACACAAACAAGATTTCAATAAACTAAGTCAAAAAAAAACAAAAAAAAACAAAAAAAAAGTTTTCCAATTAAACCGAGCTTTCGATAAGCCGAGTTTTCTACAACCGGATTTCCAATAAACCAAGTTTTGAGATAAACCGAGTTTTCGACAAAAGCGAGTTTCCAATTATTTAGGTTTTATAATAAACCAAGTAAAAAAAAAACCAAGTTTTTAAAAGAACCGAGTCTTAAAAAAACTGAAGTTTAAAAAATAACCGAGTTGTAAAAAAGCAGACTTCTGAAAAAAGCTGAGCTTTTAAAAAAACCGAGTTTTTAATGAACCTATTTTTTTTTAAACCTGGTTTTATTGAAGCCCCAAAGGGATAATAACGAAAACCTAACTTCTGAACCCATACAGTTAGACTGCCTAGCACTATTAGGGTTTAAAAAAAAAAAAAAATGGCAGGAGCTAAAATTATTAGTACTAATGCAGAATTAGTACCACTAATACTTAGGACAAAAATATAAAGTTAATAACATTATATAATGATTTTCCGACAAGAAATACACTGGTTAGTATTCACTCAAACTAATAGAGAGGGGAAGAATAGATTGGGAACACCTAAAAGTGACAATGAAAAAACATGCAAATTGAATCAGAGAGAGGGATAAGAAATTAAGTGAGAGAAACTTAAGAAGGGAGAGAAAATGGAAGAAGAGGGGGAGAGAGGGGGGGAGGAGAGGAGGGGAGAGGGGGAGAGGGAGAGGAAGGGGGGAGCGGAAGGGGGAGAATGATAGTGAGAGAGAGAGGAGAGGGAGAAAGAAAGAGAGGAAGAGAAAGAGGGAAGAGGGAGAGGGAGTGGGAGGGGGTGGGAGAGAGGGAGAGAGGCGAGAGAAAAGAAGAGGGGAGAAGAGGGAGTGGGAGAGAGGGGAGAGAGAGAGAGGGAGAGGAAGGAGAGAGGAAGGGGGGGGGGAGGAGATTGGAGAGAAAGGGGGGGGAGGGAGAGGAGGGAGAGGAGGGAGAGGGGGCGAGAGAGAGGACGAAGAGGGGAAGGGGGAAAGGGAGGGGAGGGGGAAAGGGAGGGAGGGAAGGAGAGAGAGAGTGAACGTCATTAGAAGAAAGAGAGGGATAGGAGAGAACGGAAATGGAAATGAGAGTGAATAGGACGTGAGAGTGAGCCTAGCATTTTAGTAGGGTAGAGACATAATTCACACGTGAGAACAATTGGAATAGCTATATGTGGCTACCCCAAACCATACACATGTCACATCGTACAATACCCGTATGATACTGTACGATATCGTTCGTTATATACACTGTAATACGTGTGTAGTACAAAATTTTCAATTTTTTTCCCACATGAAACTAGGTTTTAGGAGGGTTGAAGGAAAGAAGAAGGTGAAAGTCAGGACCAGGGAAAGATTAGGAGAAAAGTGAGGAAGACTGTAAGAGAGAAGGTAGGAATTAGGGTTTAAGAGAAGGTACCAGTTTGCCAAAAAATGGGTAACAATAAGACAAGACAAGTAAAGCTGGACTAAAGAGAGGCAATGTAAAGTTCATCTGTTAAGAAAATAAATCCCGTTTTGGAAAAAAAACAAAAAAGCGATTGCTACATCGACAACTAAGTCCATCTACAACTAGAGTATTGTCTCTCTAACATGTTAGGGTGACACTATGGAAATCGATAAAATGACAGCCTCTCTAAATCCCCTATCCACCATGCCATGTAATCATCACCATCAAATACACCACCACCATGACAGCATCATAAACGACAAAAACCTCAATCAGAAAGGACAAAAGCCTTGGAATAGCCTTCAGGACTGATTTCATTACTCCTTTCTGTCAGACAAGATATAGAAGTCAAAACAGAAATCCTTCCTTTCCTTCCCTTCCTTCCTTTCTCCACACCTGCCTTTTTATCCTCTCTCTCAATTCCTCTCTTTCTCTAGGCAGTCAAAATAACCGCACTCTAAGCAGTCAAAATAACAGCTCCTCCTGCTTCCTTAATCTTCTTCTCTGCCAGCTTAGAAATGAACTTAGCCTTCACAACCAATGGCTGCTCCGGAAGCTCTCCCTTCCCTAAAACTTTCGAGTATCCGTACAAGGTAACATCCAGAACTGGCGCCTTTTCCTCTCCGTCCACCTTTCCTTTTGTCTCTTCTGGAATCAGCGACCACAGCTTGTCCAAATTGATAATAGGACAATGGAATTTGTTCATCGTTTTGTGGAAATAACGCATTCCGACCTTTCCAAAGTATCCAGGATGATATTTATCCATCATAATTCTATGATGATGCATGCCTCCGGCATTTCCGCGTCCTCCTGGATGCTTACGATGCTTACCAACACGTCCATGACCTGATGACACGTGTCCTCTCTTCTTCCTGCTCTTCTTAAGATGTGTGGTCATGGCTGCTCCTGTGTGGAGAGAGAGCGAGGGAAGGTTGTAATGAAGGAGAGGAAAAAAAAAGGACGAAATTTGAAAGGCGGCTCCTTTTTATAAGGACAGGGCAGCAGCAGAGCTGCAAGAGAGAGAAGAAATTTAGGGTTTGGAAATTTTGTATAGACGCAAGTTTCATTTTGACGGACGGCTGAGATTCTCTGAGATGCCGATCGCCGTCGGATCAAAACTACACCGCGAATCGCTATTTAATGTAAAGATATTATTGAAACAAATAGTGTTCGTGACGCTATTTTGGGTTCGAATATCTAAGGCCAACAAAATAGTATTACGGATTAATATATATATAACACTAATTTGGATACACTTTTTCCAATTGATATTGTTTTGCTCAATCTTGCCGGTTTCATCTTTGAAAAAACACCAACTTTATTAAAAAACGCGATGGTAAGCCATCTAGGTCCATGGGAGCAAAAAGGGGCAGCATTGCTAAAACTAAAAAACTACATGGGGAGGGAAGCAACCGAAAAAGATAAACAAGGCAAAAGAAAAGAACACACAGCAAAGGGACAAGTAAAACAGAGAAACAGAAGGAAGCAACGAACACCTGCGAAAACCAAAATGAGAAAACCAAACCCCAACATAACTAAAATTCTACAAAAGGCAACCTCGTAAGTCCCTGAATCTCGAGAGAGGACAGGGAGGAAGTTCCGGAACATGGCGAAGATCCATAACTGCAATAGGCGATCGAAGACGGATATAATTTTGCACTCGTCGTACAACCACAAATCAGCATTAACGATAAAAAGAAGTAAGGACCGAAGCACGAGGGCTCCCACGTCCGCGACGCTCGAAAGAGCGCTGACCATAAGCACATAGGAACACGTCGATGGCCATAACCAAACAACCAACTATCTCAATCGTTGTGGGAATAAATCCATCCATAGCTTCTTGTTGGGCATAATCATGCTCCTTCTTCCTAGCCGCGTCACAAGCGGCCACACCAACACGCCGAGCGGCCTACCTGATGATTCTATCTGAGGTAGGGTTTGCCAAAACAACGTCACCAAATATGACACAAAAGAATAACATGGCAAACCTCCCGGCGAACAAAAAATCCCCACTTAGAGGCAATATTGGCGATGTTGTGAGGAACAGCGTCGTGCACCTGTATCAACTCGCCCCCGGGGGAATAAAAAAGTAAATGGATAGTCGTGCTTAAAAACGCAATCACGCGAGCAAACAAGAGGGTGAAGCAAAGGTGGATGAGGGTGGCCAAGCCGAAACCTTAAGGCCGTTGAGTAGGCATGAAACTGAGGGTAGATAAAATAGGCGTAGCCAATAAAAAAGCTCCGAAACCAGATGCACCACAAAAGTAAAAGTGAACATGCGGAATATCGGAAGGAAGCGCCTCAAGAAGTTTGGTCTTAATGACAGGGACAACCTAAGCAATCCTTTACAGGCGCAACTGATGCCGTAACAAGAGTGGAAAGAACCGGCATGTCCTCGAAAATAACAATAGGAAGAGAACAAGACTTATCCAAAATAGACCATTGTAAGGTGAGCATACTGCCCGAAACACAAGGGACAACGCTAATAAGAAGAGGAGGGTCCCTGGCCATAAAACGCGAGACAAGAGTGGAGATAACAAGGCACCAACTTCCCAAATCTGCAACAAGAGCAACACGTGTTGTTGACAGTAAACCGAAATCGCCAACATAGATAAGAAGAGAAGCGTAAAGCCAGGTCGTAGGCGTATATTCGCAATCAAAATCCCTACTACCTAATAATGTATGAAAGACGTCCATGAGGCGACCATTAATGGCAAAAAAATAGGAGACAAACGTTGGGGTGGGAGGGGAAGTGCAAGTAAGGTAGGAGGGGTGGTAAGGGAAACAACATGTCAAGAGAGCAAAAACCACACGGGGATTAGAAAGGTTGGGAAGGTCATCTAAGTGGGACAATAATATGTTTGAAGAACAAAATATATAAATTTGTTCACGGAGGAATCGAACCAAGCGAACAGGCTAACGCACGATTTCTCTCTGATAAAGAAGGAATCTGAAAACTATGAGGGGGGATAAAGATGGAAGAATAACACGAGAGGGCCAAATAACACACTTTAAGGGGTCAGCAAAAAAGTTGAGTTCGGCCAAACAATCTGTGAAAAAGTTATTGGCTGATATGACTTGGTCGCATGGGCCAATAATGTATGTCCCGGTCGCAATGGAAGAGAAAAGGCAAGAGAAGAAAGCGGCCGCGGAATCGCAGACGGCTGGGTAATGAGCAAGAGCAAACAAATGGCAAAAAAGAGGATCTCCTTGACAAGTGCCGGTTGATGAGGAAAGGTGGACCAAATCACCAATTGTGGAAAAATAGCGGTTGATGCTCAAAGAATAAAAGACTTCAACTAAGGAAAATATTTGGACAGACGGAGAAAGTGCAGCCATAAGCTTAGAAAAGATGGCATTCCGAGCCATTGTATTGAATGCGTTAGGAACAGTAACATGATGAACTCACCAATCCGATTGACATCGAGCAAGGCTCAAATCCCATGGACCATGGCCTCACAACTCTTGCAAGTTGCCATTCCAAACTGCCGAGGAGAAAAATAGTCATCGAAGGTGGGTTGGAGCTGGATGGAAATAGCATGGGCCACCAATTGGCATAAGATCTCTCCCACAACATTAGGGTGGATTCACTGATCGAGTTTGGTGACATCCACAAGGCGGGATGCCGTGAGAAGATCGCAAATCTGAGAGGGGGACATTACCACCCAAAATAGGGAAGCACACTTGAAAAAACATATAAAAACCCCGAGCACCCGATTGAGGAAGCAAAACATCGAGAAAGAACTCATAAACAATGCCCAATAGACCCCTGCTAAAAAATGGGGGAAAGTGGAAAAGTTTGATGAAAGCATCGCGATTCGGAAAAAAAACATTCCAACGGCTCAAAGGTGTGGATAGAGGGGATAAAGGGATAAGGGTCGGTGGATGAAGAGCTCGGATAACCTCGACACTCACAGACTGAGGAGCACGATTAAATGGTTGGAGGGCTCGAACCGCTCGAGAAAGCTCACCAACACGTCCTAAATGAACAACATGTCGATAAGAGGATGAGACGGTAATCATTATTAGTGTTAAAGTTTTTTTGCCACTTAAAATGTATTTTCTCTGTGCATACTTATTGGATTGTCGATCCGATGGTTCTTATTGAGAGGCAAAATTCCTAGCTACTTATTGGCGGCCTCCGAATGAGAATCCGACAAGTGATTTAAGTGGTAAAAAGAGGTTTTGTTTGATAGGTTTCCAATGCTTTTCCATTGCAAGTTTAACAACGAAGATCAATTTTGTGTTTTTACGGTTGTCAGTCAAGTTTCTCAACACGTTGGAGTGGCTACGCGTGACAATTTTATGAAAGGAGAGGGATTGTGTGCATTGCGATCCTATGGATAATTTTGTTCTAATGTTTGTTCGATATATTTGGCTTTTGAGTGTGGTGGATGAGTTCTTTTGCACTTGCGGTCGATGTTCTTTCTTGTCAAGGGACCTTAAGGCACTCCCTTCTTTGTTAGAACGTCTTTCTATTGTCACTGTATACATGTGGTTTTATAGTTGTGCAAGTTCCCATCACTCTTCCTTGTGCTATCGGTTATTATGGATAGTCGTCATGTTAAAGATCTTCCATAACATGTCACGTTTAGTATTGTTAAAGGTTGGTTTCGAGAATTTGCTTTTTTGCGTTTCTTCGTACTTTGTTGTTCTTTTTCCTGTCCTTTGCCGATGCCTTCATAGAGGTTTCAAAAGATGGCTATTAATGGAAAAACTTATATGCTTAACAGTTATACAGTTTACTGTCAATGACTTAATAACATGCATTTCTTAATAACCTTCATACAATGTCACCCTCTTTCTTTCGGTTTAAACCCCATAAACCTTAAAAAACCCCTAAAAACGAACCAATAAGGTCAAGGTTCCTTCACACTTACTATCTTTTCTATCCAAGTCCTTTAATGTCACTCTTTTTTTCAAGACGAAGATATAACTTCACAATAGCATTGTTAATTTTAACATTCTAAATTTCCCACGATTGTTACATTTTACTTCATTATTGTGCCAAATGATACATTCGTTTCTTAAATAACAGAAGCTTAATTAAAGAACTTAACGGTAAACCATTCAAGTACATGGAAATGTAAAAGTTCTCCCTCTCCCTCTCCGAACACATAAGTGTTTTCACATTATCGAAATTTTACCCTCATTTTGAGGGCAAATTGTACAATTAGTACAACATTATTTTAGTACCATGTTTTTGTATTTGTATGTAAAATGTTCCTAAAGCTGTAAGATTCACCCTCGAAGCGATAGTAAATCTCGCTCGTGAAATTGTCCTTTAGTTGTAACGTTTAATTTCCAAATTTAACCAATTCAAACGCAAATTCAAATACAAAAAACAATATTGGAAGTGTTTATGACGGCCAGAACGGCTCCCTCCCTCCCCCTCCCCCTCCCCCTCCCGGCGATAGAGCATTAATCCAACAATTCAAAATTCCGTAAATCCCATTTTCCTAAAAAAGTCGCCACACATCCAAACGTAAAAAAAAAAAAAAAAAAAAAAAGAGAACCCATATTGACAGTAATAGAAGGAAAAAACCAATATTACCATTTTGACTACAAGATAAAACTGACATTAAAATAAAACACTTTCTCTGATAAAGTCTCACGAGATATAAAAATTACGCACACAAAAATATTTTATTTCAAAAACGATACCAGTCCCTCGTTAAATAACAAAAACGGCAAAACACAATCGAAATAAATAAATTTAGTTCCTAACAAAAATTTGACACCTTAATTATGCCGAAACCATACAGTATTTCTAAATACTGAATGGACACTCGAAGTCTAAACACCTATGGAACACATATTTCCGGAAAAAAGAAAAAAATGAAAACAAAAACTGGAAATAAAAAAAAATGTACAGTTATCCAGAAATAAAATCAGCAAATAGAAGAGGCTCTCAAACCAAACAAAAACCCCTACAACAAAAAAAAAAGCCTTACAACAACAACAACAACAAAAAAAACAGACACTAACCCACACAAAACAACCACTAATTAACTACAAAAAAACTTCTACATTTAACACAAGTTGCAAAAGAATACCTCAGCCACTAAAAACTCACATTTGATATTCACGGTGTTTCTGATGACCCAGGAGATGTTAAAATAACCATATTCACGGTATTTTGTGTGACCCAGGAGAGATGTTAAAATAACCATATTCACGATGTTTCGGTTGACCCAGGAGTTTGAAAAAAACCTTTGGTTCGTTTCGCCATTAAAACTCTCCTTTTTCGTCCCAATAACTTGGTTGACCAGACGGGGTCGAGGTCGAGGGCCAAATAACCGGCTTTTTGATAGAGACGACGAGCCGCAATATTGTCTTCATGGACATGAAGGACGAGATATTCGAATTGCCACTCTAACGCCCTTACCTCCACCGCCTCCAAAAGCATAGTCGCGACTTTGGACTGCCTGTACAAGAAGAAAAGCACGAAAAGAAAAACGACAAAAGTGACAAAGGTGAGAAAAGTGACAACGAAAAGAAGAAAGACAAAGAAGAGAAAAAGACAAAAAAGACAAAAAAGACAAACAGAAAAAAAGATAAATGAGCAAAGTCAAAAAAAAGAAAAAAAAAAAAAAGCCGAAGTTAAGACTCCCATTCACAACATTTAGATGCAATATACATTCAGGCACCTTATGGGTCGCTCTCTTAAAGATCTTAAGAACATTAAAAATTTCTTCTGAAATTGTACCACCCAATTATCCGCACCCAACATCGACGGTATCCTCCAAAATACTATATGTTAAACTTTCAGTTTCACCAAAACGAGCAACTTTATGTGACTTGCAAATTTAAACAACAAAATATAAGAGACATGACATATACAATTTGCCATTCTTGACGTGTCAACTATCTATTGGCAAAATTTAAATCCTAAAAGGCTCCATGTTATATTTCATAATAAACCGAATAAGAGCACATATTCCTTAAAGGTTTTCCAGCGAAGGAAAAGCAAATGTTAAGCAGCTGTTTGCGAACAAAAATAAAAAGAAGGTTCCTTATCCTAAAATCAAATCAATGCTCCTTACCAAACAAAGAGGCTCACAGACTCTTATATATACCATCATTTATATAAAACCTCAAAACCAAACAAGTTTTGACAGTCTTGTGGATATCACAAGGAAGCATTGCAAATCAAAATCGAGAATACATTATTACTTACAGCGTTCCGTGAATTTCATTTTAAAAACTGAAAACTCCCTGTTTTTTTAACAGGAATTACAGTGAACTGAAATAAGATTATTTTTTAAACCAAAAACTACTTCTCAAGCATTTGGAATGACTGCCAAGCCACTAACATGGAGATATACTTACCTGGAAACTCCCCATTTTTGTGAACTAAAAATATGATTTTTGAATAAAAAAAATATGATTCTCAAACGATTGAAATATGATTCTCAAACGGAAACTTACCGAGCATCTGGAGTGACTGCCATTCCACTAACATAGAGATATTCTTGGACGTCATTTAGTTGTCGGAGGACTTCCAAATCTCTCAGAGCCGTCAGATCGACCACACCAACTGGATCGGGTAAATCTTGCGATGTATCCGTTTCCGTTGGGACAGCCATAAGACAGGCATATCTGGAAAACGTAAAATAAAGGGTACAAAAAGTGAGGTCCAAGATTTCAAAAAAAAGTCAGAGAAAGGTATGGAATGTTGTTTATACATCACATTTTCAAGGTCATGCTTGAAATGACAAATTCAAGACAAAAGAAAAGAAAGGGAAAGTCTATTCAGTGGAAAAGTTGATTAAGGGAAAGAAATTCAGCGAACTGTAAAGCATGGTAACTCCACTCTATTAATAACTCCATTTTATTCATAACTCCCTTCTTTATTAATAACTCTCATGTTGTGAGAGATAGATGCCCGAGATGTATAAGCAGAGATAACTCCATGAAAGAAAGTACGATTAGAATAACAATAATAAAAAAAGACAGAGTTGAACTCCACAAAAAGGAAGTTTGCTTAAAAAGAAGAAAAAGAGAAGTTTGCTTAAAAAGAAGAAAAAAACTAAGGGCAGGGAGGAGGAGGGAGTACCGGTTGGGGGGAGAATACTTGACTTTCTGGAGAAGACTGTCCAATACCTCTGCCTTCATACCCAGATACCCGGCCCACGTCAGCTCTCAAATTCCCCTCCTCCTTCCCTCTCCCTCTCCCTCTCCCTCTCCTTTACCTTCCCACCTCTCCCCCCCCCTCCCCCTCTTCCTCTCCTTCTTCCCCTCCTTCCTCCCCCCCTCTCTCTCTCCCTCTCCCTCCCTCACACATTCATCCGCCACAGAGCCTTCATTTGGATAAAAATACTAGACTCCCACCTACAGCAAAGTGTGTAAAAAAAAAGGAGGGAGCGGGGAAACCAAATTGTGCCTATAGATTACATGTTTTCCACATAGGAGAGAACTTGACAAAGCAATAATAATAATAAAAAAACAAAACAAAAAACTGAAAAAATAAAAAAGTGCACATGTAACCATAGGTCTGCATAACTTTATTTTTAAAAGTCTTGTGAAAAGTCAGAAATGAAATGAAATGAAAGAAATGAATTGAAAAAAAAAACTTGATCTCGACATACCTCCACGTTGACAAGACAAAGGAAAAGATCTACTGTGGTAAAATAGCTTTCAAGTTGAACACAACATAGCCAATTTTTTTCAAACATTTTAACTTTTGACAAATTTTTGGACTTAAGGCCTTTGCATTCTCTGCAAAACCATTCAATGGGAAAGAAAAGCTCTGCAAGCCACAAATAAATACTAAAACTTTGACGGAATGTGCATTCTCTTGGAAAACCATCCATAAAGAAAAAAAAAAGCTCTGCAAACCATAAATGACTAAAAATGTACCTTAAAGAAATCGAAAAAGAAACCGTCGAGAGGTGATAATGCAGAAGGCTCAAAAAAAACTTCTGCTTGAATAGAGGCCGCCGCCCTTAAGTCTTTTTCCCCCACAGCATCCCTCACTATCCATCCATAACCGTTGACCAGGTCTCTCTCATCGACCTTTTCATCCAAAGTTTTTGTTTCACTTGAAAAATCTGTACCAGAATCGTCAACTTCATCTTCTGCCCTTTGGGCATTTTGACAAGGAAGAACATTTCCTGCACTCGAAAAACTAACTCCACTTGAAAGCCTAACTCCAATTGAATCCCTAACTCCACTTGAATCTCTAATTGAACTTGAATTCCTAACTGAAGTTGAAACCCTAAATTCCGTTTGCAGGTTCACCTCTGCATCCTTTTTGTGTCTTGGTAAAGGGAGGGCTGTAGTTAATGAAGAAAGCCGAGGGAAGTGATGTTGCAAAGGTGATGTTGGTGGTAGCTGCGATGTTGATAACGACGGTAATGTTGTGACTTTTGACAATTTTGATAATGATGACGGTTTTGGTAATGATGAAGGTTTTGGTAATGATGGTGGTGAAGAAGACTGTGACAATGGTAACGATAATGTTGCTTTTCCTTCATTCCATTTCCAACATTGTTCACTATTTACTACAAAAGATGAAAATTTCGATTGACAAACTCTTAACACCTCCCTAGTAATTATTTCCTGACAATCGAAAAGAATTCTTCTAAGCAAAAAGTTATCTCCTCTCCTTAAATGCTTAGGATGATCGTTTTCAACATCGGAATTACATAATTGTAAGTCGCCAAATTTTGACAGGAAATCATCTTGAAAGAGAGAAAGCGACAATGCAAGAGCCATGGTTTCCACTCTCCTCCAAAAACCTAAATTTAGTAATTCTTGCATTATTCCGGTTAAATGGTTCTCAAAATGAAACCTCTGAAAAATAAAAACATTTTCTTGCATTCTTAAAGATAAAGAAAGAAAAGTTTTTTCAAACGGTTTTCTTACAGCCACATGTCCACCGGAAAACAAACCGGGTGACACAATCATTGAATTCTTATTGGCTGTCGGAAGTTGCAATGATTGACAGCAAGTTATTCTCTTTTTGATTGTTTTTTGGACGTTTTTGCACCGACTCGGATGGTTAGAGACTAGAGACAAAAAAGAAAACGACAAGGAAGACGGATTGTGACAAAAATGAGCATTTTTAGAAAGATTTTTTTTGGAAGGATTAGAAGAGTACGGATGCAATAGGGCTAAAGGATCAACAAAGAGGACACAACGCAAGGTAGCCTCAGCCATCGGAATCATAGCCAAAAACAGATAGAAAACCCTAAAAACTGAAGGAAAAACAAATAGAAAACTCTAAAAACTGAAGGAAAAGCAACAATTTTCAATTGAAAAGAGGAGGTACAATCCGTACAGTCGCCATGGATGATTCACAAAACGGATGACAGCTTCTCTTTGTTTCAGTGTTGATTAGTGGTGAGCAAGATTGGAAGGAGAGGGGTACAACTAGCGCCACGTGGCAGGCATTTGGAGAAATGTACACCTCAGGTAACAAATAGTGTACGCGATTTCAAAAGTGTACCCGATTCTTCGTGGGCTTGGAGAACTTCCGCCACGTCACCTACGCAAATGGCTGATCGCTGTTAAGTTGAAAATATAAAAACGTTTGAGTGATGTTTGAACATATGTTTTTCGTTTAAACGTGAAAACCAAAAAACGCCGAAGCACAAAGCCGTGATGGCGAGCCCGGACGGTCGTCGACTCGCCCCGTCATTGTTTGCTTACATAGAACAGTTCAGTAAAGTAGATTTTCAGCGGCCGACGGAACTGCCTAGGAAAAGTTAACGTCTACTTGAATAAGACGGGGAATTGTAGCAGCCAATTTTAGCAGCCAATTTTATCAGCCAATTTGTGGCCGTTAGGGCTAAGAGCTGGCGTATCGACTTAGATACGCATTAGCTGGATTCCTCCCGCAGCAAAATCTACCGCTTGTCGGCAGCCATTCCCGAAAAGTACAGAATAGTACGCTAAATCTGACGAATCAACTCTTAAGGTTTCCCGGCATTTTTCCAGCGTACGATTCAGATTTACACAGAGATTTTAAAGGTTCAACGGTTTGAGCTCTTCGGCTCAGAAAAAATCAACGGATTTCTTTGGTTTGGATTCACAAAAACGGCAAACTCACCGTTTATTCCGGTACCGACAGAATAAAACTGAACCGAACCGAACTGGGCCGAGTGCTACAGTATACCGAATAAAGGGGACTTTACCGAAGGACTTGTACTCAAGAGACGGTTCGGACCGTCGATTTCACTGAGGGCGTCGTCAACGCTTCCGATGCGCTGCGTGAGCATATGTACGACGTGAATAAACAAAATATCAGGTGAAATATATGTGGTTATACAAGTCATATGTTCGTGTGGGACTCCATCAGGCAAAAAGTGAGTTGTTTACTAAAAAAAGTACCTTCTCGTACTAATGCGTACTTTTTCTTTTATTTTTTGATGAAACATGTTTACTGTAGATTTGGCAAGATTCTAAAAACTTTTGGGCGACAATTTCGACCGTCCGATTTTGAGTTCTCGGAGCAAACGCTCCTTCTATCGAGTGTTTGGAAAGTGTCTTCAATTGTTCTACAGGAGGCACTACACCTTGAATCGTTATTAGCATAGTTTTAAAGTAGGTGAAAGTCGCCCATACAATATGCCTATTGTACGTACATTTTACAATACTACCTTAAGACCCATATTGTATTGGGTGAAAAATGAAATAAAATAGTAACAGGGTTGAGTTGCACATCGATCGATAGAGAATTAAATGTCATGTCTAAATTTTGAAAAACATTTGGACAAAAAAATATTTTTTGTGAGTTTTGAGGTACTTTTTATTTAAACCGTCAGATTTGGACGATCGGACGGTCGCTGATCAAAGTAGCGATCTAAGAAGATCACATGGAAAGCCCATAACACAACTTACGATAGGACTATCGTCAGATTCGAACGATCGGACGGTCGCTGATCAAAGTAGCGATATAAGAAGATCACATGGAAAGCCCGCAACACAATTTACGCTAAAGGCGGCCTATTTAAGACCTACGAAAAAACACATATTTTTGAACTATGGTTATTAGCATAGTTCAAAAGTAGGTGAAAGTAGGCCCATACAGTATGCCTATTGTATGCAAAACATACAATATGCCCTTAAGACCCATATTGTATTGGTCCAAAAATGAAAAAAAAGGTTAAGAGGGTTGAGTTGCACATCTATCGATAGAGAATTAAACGGCATGTCTAAATTTTGAAAAAAAATCGGACAAAAAATATTTTTTCTGTGAATTTTGAGGTGTTTTTTATTTCAAACGTCAGATTTTGACGATCGGACGGTCGCTGATCAAAGTAGTGATCTTAAGAATATCACATGAAAAGCCCATAACACAACTTACGATAGGACAATTTGTCATATTAGCGTCTGCAATTTTGAAGGCCACACTAAATAAAGCCTCAAATTGACCAACCAGGTTGCCCGTCCGCGTTTTTTTTTTTTTTTTTCGGGTTTTTTTTCCGGCGGAATGTCATCCTACGCCGCGTCAGTTTTCTAAAAAATTTCGTCAGGTGGCGTGCGCTGTACTATGATCATACGTCATATTCGTACGATCGTACAATAGTGTCTACAACTCACACCCATACAATATGCCTACTCTACGCGAGTTTAGTGCCAATTTTTGTGCGCCTACCAAAGGCCTACCATAAAAACGCCTACTTTTGAACTATGGTTATTAGCCTTATGAACGCTATATCGGCGCCCCCAAATTTTTAGGGTTTTATCTGAAATAATAACACTATTTTTTTTTTTACGTTAATTAAGGTTTTGGTGAATTAACGTTAATAATTATAATTTATGATTTTATAGAATAGTGTGGTGTACGGACTTGTAATTCCGTACAAAATGGTAATTTGTTAAGTAAGAAAGAACGAAATATGGATTAAAATAATCGCGGTCGCACGTAAAACTGCGCTGAGAATAAAAGGCAGAATGAGATCGTACTTATTTTAGTGTAGAGATGTTGATCGCGTATTAATTACATGGGAGAAAACCCAAACTAGAGTTATGAATAAATTAGAGTAAAAGGACGCAACGGTGAACGATTTGTCAGATTTTGTAATTTTACCTATCTTACTGTGAAGATCCTGATGGCAGATCCGTTGTACCCAAATAAGTGTCATGGATCAATTAGGGTGGCGTTCCAAGAGACGAAAAGTGGAGTACACCGTGAATCGTTATTAGCCTTATGTACGCTATATCGGCACCCCAAAATTCTGACATTGATACCTTAAATATAATAAATTATACTATTTAAGGACGTGGACCATAATCTGCCACGTCTACTGGCCCTATATTAGAATGAATGACGCTAATTTTTTCTTTACTCTAATAATTTCTATAGTCTAATAACGATTCAAGGTGTAGTTTACAGAAATCGACGCCTATCCGTACCAGGCCGTACCGCTTATTTTGTTTTTATTCGCGAACAAAATTACAGAGAATCTTGCCAATATTCTCCAAAGTTATGGGAGGTAACTTTGACCGTTAGATTTGTTTTCGTGAAGCATTCGCTTCGAAAGTTTCTGTAAATGGTGATGTACCTCGACATCACCTAGTCGATGTACATCACCATTTACAGAAATATTTGAGCCGCGACACGTTGGATGATGAACATACGTGTCAAGACGGCAACCAACGTAAATCGAAAAATTTCGGTAACGAACTTTCATCATGCTATTTTTGTTAGCGCCCATTCGTCATACTATTTGTGGCAGCGCTCATCCGTCACGCGAAAAAACAGAAAGTCAAAAACCCTAAAAAAAAATCAGCTGGTATCTGACAAGGCGTCTGCAAAGAGTACAAATATTATGTCGTACGATGACCTGTTCCACATGTACATGGTACGCAAATGAAGTTTTCAAGTTGAAGCTGGTCGGTGAGAAAAATATTTAACGATTTTCAATATACGATCTTATCTTGCGTGGTACCATTCAATTTTGAGCACGTGGATTACAGACTCTGCGCGATAGAACTTAGTTCAAAATTTAGCATCCTGTAATGTTTGGTATACGATTACGGAATTTCCTGATGGAACGCCACCCTTAGAGTAATTTTTTTTTTTTCGAAATTTGGAATATCCAAATTAGCGTTAATAACGCTAATTAATTTTTTGCACTAATAATTTCTTAGCTCTAATAAGTAATAACGATTCGGTGTACTGTATTGTAGTCACACAACAGTGGACGTGTCTATTGGTACCCTTGGAAACAAAATAATGAAAATGTATAATCTACGGCGGACGAGCCATGACCGACAATTGGCAATGGCCACGTGCCTTTGTACAAGGTGGATTTAAATCCACCGAAAGTGACGAAAATATCTTAGCCGGAGGATGTCCTCTGAGGGTGTGTCCCCATGTGCATAAGTAAGGGTTTTTTCCTGTCGTTTTGCCGTAAAACTTAGCGCCGTACTGCCTAAATTGCAACCGTACGAAGGAATCACAAATTTGTAGAGTACAATTTGCGTCATCCCTGAACTTAGTATGTACGAAAATTTGTCGTCTTGTGCTTTTCGACCCACTTCGATGACAAAAAACGTCATCTTCAACCTTATCTTTAAAACACATGCGCGATGTGATTTAAAATTAGGTTTTTTCGATTGACAAATAGGAACATATTTTCGCGCGTGCCGTAAATGTCGACAAAAATCCCCGATTTCTAAGGACAAAGAAAAGTACATAGTTCGCTATGCTTTGTCCGTTTGCGCTCTTATACGACAAATACAAGGACACAATTTGTTTGGATTTGTCAGTTTTCGTCTAGTACGGATTTCTTTTTTTGCAGGGGTCTTCAAATTCCGATGGCATTTCACGTGCGTCGGCAGTACATACTGCCGTACCGCAGGCACAATGTTACGTTGCCGTGCGTCGGCAGTACATACTGCCGTACCGCAGGCACAATGTTACGTTGCCGTGCGTCGGCAGTACATACTGCCGTACCGCAGGCACAATGTTACGTTGCCGTGCGTCGGCAGTACATACTGCCGTACCGCAGGCACAATGTTACGTTGCCGTGCGTCGGCAGTACATACTGCCGTACCGCAGGCACAATGTTACGTTGCCGTGCGTCGGCAGTACATACTGCCGTACCGCAGGCACAATGTTACGGTGCCGTCAATTGTCTCTACGAACGACTACAGGAAAAGGTACAGGTCCATCCATCCAGGTAAAAGGTACGGGTGATCGTTTTTGTAACGGGCATGAAAAATTGGCATGAAAACAGGGCATGAAAAACAGGCGTGATAAACTGAACTGGGTACATGCCCGTGTAACGGGCGTTGATTTACTAGTCTTGAAAAACGGGCGCGAAATGACCCTTAACGCCTACTATTTTTTCGCGTAGACTTTTCTCTCTATAGACTGCCTAGAGGTTCGGTGAAGGTGACGTGGCAAAATTATCCAATCGCAATTCCTCGCCGCCGTCAGGTACATTAATATTCGCGTGACGTCACCCCCAATGTACGGATTTTTTGGACAGTCACCTCCTTTGTCGTGCTGTAAATCAGCTACAGTAGAGTGGCCTCACTCTCTCTCTCCATTCCTCTTTCTCCTTTCTTTCCCGCTCTCTCTCTTTTAAGTCTTTCCCTCTCCTTCCCCATCTCCCCCAACCCTTTCCCTTTCCTTTCCCCTCTCTCTCAACTCTCTTCCTCTCCTTTCTTCCCTCCCTCCTTTCTTCCCTCCTCTCCCTCCTCTCCCCATCATCCCCCCATCCTCTCCCCATCCTCTCCCCATGTCCTCTTCCGCCTTCTCCTCCTCGCCATCCCGTCACCTTTCTATTCTCCTAGCGGCCGTCTACTTTTTTTCTTTCGCCGTCACAAACATTTCCGCCAAATGCAGTCTCACCCTTTTTAGTGTGGATGCGGAGGCTCTCGCGGAAGCCCTGCCCGCTTTCGAAAATTTTCGGGAGGTACTGCCCGGATGGGATCCGACCAATGTCACAGAATCTTGTTGCTGGCAGCCGTACGACGAAATTACAGGATCAAAATTGTACTTAGATTGCCGAAAAGTAGACGGCATTGTACGGATTGTTAATTTGAGTTTGGTATTTGGAGACGAAGAGCCCAAACTAGAGGGGATTTTGCCGCCCAGTATCGGAAATTTGTCGGCGTTGACTTTTTTAAATTTCTCGGGGAATTATTTGTCGGGCTCGATTCCGGAAAATTGGTCAAATTTGAATTCAATTTCCTCTCTAGATTTGAATTCTAATGGACTGAATGGAACATTGGAGGTTATTTCAAATTTTAAGGCGTTGAATTTTTTGGATTTGTCGGGGAATCAGTTTTCGGGTTCGATTCCGGAAAGTTGGTTAAATTTGAATTCAATTACCTCTCTAAATTTGAACGGAATTGGACTGAATGGAACATTGGAGGTTATTTCAAATTTTAAGGCTCTGGAATATCTCAATGTTGGGAGTAATTCATTCAGTGGGGAAATGGATAAACTACCATTTGGGAATTTCAAGTCTTTAAATGAAATCTTCCTAATGTCCAATGGTTTTACGGGGAATTTTCCTTCATGGTTGGGGAATTTAACTAATTTGGAATATCTTGAGTTGGGTTTTAACAATTTGTCTCATTCGACTCTTCCGACGAAAGCGTCTGATTGGCCAAAGAATTTGAAAACATTATCATGTAAAACCTGCAACCTTGTTGGTCCAATTCCTGGAATACTTGGAAATTTACCTCTTGAAGAAATTAATCTAAGTGATAACAATCTCAATGGAAGTATTCCATCGGAATTTGGGAATTTCAATCTATCTTTTCTCACCGTTTTGGATCTTTCATCAAACATTTTGGGGGGGGAAATTCCTCTTGAGCTTGTAAATGGGTATTTTTATACGTTGAGTGTTTCCAAAAACGCTTACGATTCAAATATTACAAGCTTCTTAAAGGCTCTGTGTTCGAGAAACATTGCCATTTATGGGTTAGATATTAGTGATAACAGGTTTACTGGAAGTATTCCTTCTGAAATTGCTAAATGTGACCAAATGGGCAAACTGACTTTCAGTAATAATCGTCTCTCAGGAACAATTCCAAAGGAATTAGGGAACATGGCGTTGTTACAAGAGATAGTTTTAGACAATAATAAACTGTCAGGGGAAATTCCTACATCATTTTCCAAACTCGCTAACCTCGAACAATTCACAGTATCTAACAACAATTTCACAGGATCTCTTCCTAATTTCAGCAGCCCTTCTTTTGGAACTCTTTTGGCTGAAAATAATTCGTTTTCCGGGCCGCTTCCCTCCTCTCTCGCTAATTGCTCTCTAAATGTGGTTTCTCTTCAATCCAACTTCTTCAACGGAAATATTTCTGTTTTTTCCAACCAATCTCTAATGGATACACTCAATCTCGCAAACAATAATTTCAGCGGAAATATTCCAGTTATCGAAGACTGGTCTTCTCTCACCACTGTAAATCTTTCCTCGAATTCCTTTACTGGAACAATTCCGCAGAGTCTGGGGACAAAGGCACAAAATCTGGGAGTAATAGATTTGAGCTTCAATTCACTACATGGAACCGTTCTTTCGACTCTATTTACACCGGGAAATTTGACAATTCTTGACCTCAGTTATAACAATCTCAACGGATCCCTCGATCCACATTTTTTAAACAGCTCTTCTGTAACCAGAGTACTTATTCGTGGAAACCGCTTGTTTGGACCACTCCCAAAAAACACCTTTGTTTACCCAAAAAGTTTGATAGAACTGGATTTACAAAACAACTCTTTTTCTGGTTCCCTCCCATCTAATCTCAGTGGAGCTTCTCAGTTAGTCAAGTTAAATCTTGCAAATAATGCCTTTTCTGGTCCTCTTCCTAGTCTTGTTCCAATGAGAGCTCTTCAAAACCTGAACTTTTCTAACAATACAATTAGTGGTTCTATTCCAAACCTTCCTACAGCTCTGGAAGTTATAGATATGGGCAAAAATTATCTCTCCGGGAGGCTTCCCACTTTCCAGGGCTTTGATTACTTGACCTATCTGGATTTTTCTTCCAATCAGCTGTCAGGACCCATTGCCACTACTTTCTCCGATGGGGCAAAATTGACCTATCTTGACTTTTCACAAAACAATCTCAACGGAACCATTCCCACGAGCTATAACAGTTTGACTAATCTTACCTACTTCAATGTTTCCAACAATTTTCTGACAGGACAGATTCCTATTAACCTCGAAAATGTCTCTTCTTTTAGTAACAATTCAGGTCTCTGTGGAGGATTATCCCTTCCAGCTTGTCCAAATAGTCCTCCTCCCTCAGCTATGTCTTCATCTAAAAATTCTGGAAATAGTCTCTCAACAGGAGCCCTTGTGGGCATCATTGTGGGAGGAGGACTCCTGTTGTTAGTAATTTTTGGGACTCTTTGGTTTGTTTTTGCTAAAAAGCCTGCAAAAGGCTCAAAGGAAAAAGATGTGGAGGGAGACATGGATTATTCTGCACCGGCCGATATGTCCTTTACCACCTCGGCCGATGGAAAGTTTCTCATTTTCCAAACTCTCGACTTTAATCTCACAATTGAGGACATTGTTCGGGCAACAGATAATTTCAGCGATGAGTTTTTGTTGGGACGAGGAGGTTTCGGCTCCGTTTACAGGTGCGAAAATATTGCTGATTTTATGGAAATGTTAATTTTGCATATTTACTGGTGTGTTGGATGAAGGGATGGGAAAGGAGATGCTTTGCTCGTTCATTTTTCCCCATTTGTTGACACCTTAATATGCATGTTTTAGTCAGGGATCCTACCCGGGGCTTATTTTCTTGTCTCAACACCATGCCTTTCTTAGTTTTTCTTTTTGCTTTAATGAAGGAAATCAGGTTTTCAGCCTTTTCTTTGCTCTGATGTTGATGATATTTTTCAATAATTTTTTTTTCATATACAAAAAAGAAACTTGAATGTTCCCATAATGCGGACACGAGAATTCTATAAATTCTAGCTGATTCTTATATTGCACAAGCCATGGAGTCCTGAATAACTTTTGGTCAACAGAGTGCCCCAAAATCTCTTTTTGTTATCAATTGATCGGAGACTGGAAAAAAATAAAATTGACGCATGCTTATGTTGTTTATTCAACTCTTTTTTTTTCGGCTTTCAGAGCGGAACTGACAGAAGATCGAGTATTTGCCGTAAAGAGACTCGCTCATGGGAGCACTCAGGGAGATGTACAATTTCAAGCCGAAATGAAGACTTTGGGCAGTGTTCGACATAAAAATTTAGTAACTTTAACGGCAAGTTACAATGACCCAACTTCAAATGAATGTCTTCTCATCTACGAATTCCTCCCTGGAGGAGATCTTGACGTGTTACTCAGAAAAGGAGTGGATTGGCGAACTCGTCTCCTTGTGGCCCATGGAGTCGCAAGAGGGCTTAAGTATTTGCATCACAATTGTGTTCCCTATATTATTCATCGAGATATGAAACCCGGGAACATTCTTATGGATTCTGAAATGCACGCTCATGTTGCCGATTTTGGATTGGCGAAAATGGTCGATATGAAGAAAACCCACGTCTCGACAAAACTATTGGGTACAATTGGGTATATGGCTCCGGAATATGCCACAAAAGGACAAGCTTCAACAAAGAGTGATGTGTTCGCATATGGAGTGGTTCTTTTACAATTAGTAAGCGGAAAGCTTCCTATTGATGACCAAATGCAAAGTGGTATGTCACAATGGGCAAAATCCACTCCTGTGGATGATGTGATTGACCCTAAATTAGACGGAGGAGGAGATTATAGAAAAGAAATTCTTGCAGTTTTGAAATTGGGTATCGCTTGTACGGCTCGAAATCCTAAGGATCGACCGACCATGGAGGAAGTTCTTCACACTCTTGATAATTTGGAGGAATTTGCAGTCGGAATAAAGGATGATTGAGAGATGTTTGAGGGAAATATTCTTTATGTGTAGAGATATGAGCGGGACAAGAAAGTATTTTCCGTATTTTACGTATTTTCCATATTTTTCATTCTTTTTTGGACAAGGAATCAGGGTATTAAATATATTCTTAATTACAGGAGATTGGGAGTAAGGCGAGTAACTTAATAGATAACTAAGCAAGACGGAGAAGAAGCTTGTTCACCATTTCTCTAAAGACATAATAATAAGAAAATAATAGTCATTCTATTTATGGTAGGTATTCAAAATAAAAACCATAAAGGCATAGAAGAGTAATGTTTCAATTTTGACTAGTTCCTTTTCAAGTGCAGGGAGTAGGAGGGAGGGAGAGAGAGAGAGAGGGGCCAAAAGAAAAAACCCAATCTAGACTGTGACCACACTTTTCATGTTAGTATTAGGGTGGTAATTTGTCCATTTTAGGAAGAACTATTTCTGTGCGTATTTTTTGAAAGTCAAATCAGTATTATTTGACGTTCACTTGAAACAGACTGGAACTAGATCTAGGAAAAAAATCCGCTTAAGCTCTTTAACCTCTCTCTCTCTTCCTCTCTCTCTCCCTCTCTCCTTCTCTCTCTCCCTATCTCTCTCCCCTATCTCCCCTTCCTCCATCTCCCTCTCCTTCTTCTCCCTCTCTCTCTCCCTCACTCTCTCCCTCTCTCTCCCTCTCTCTCTCCCTCTCTCTCTCCCTCTCTCTCTCCCTCTCTCTCTCCCTCTCTCTCTCTCCCTCTCTCTCTCCCTCTCTCTCTCTCTCAATGGCTTAAAAGGAATGGCGACTCCATGAATGGTGTGACATGGCGAGGCGAGTTAAACCCTCGTTTTGTAAAGTGGAACCATTTGAAAGTACACGCCATTGGCATACATGCAAAGCATGTGAGGTTGGAGACATGCTCGTTTTACATGTTGTGTTGTTGCCGTACACGGGTACAGTACTTTCTATGCTGGATTTCAGGGTTATTAACCTGTAATATAATATGTCGTATTTTTCAAAAAATAATGTATGCGTTTTCGAGCTTAATGAGAAAAGGGACGGAAATACAGTATCTCGAAATCTCAGTATCTCCGTATGCAGTACAGTATCTCTAGGGTTTCGAACATAGTTCAAAAGTAGGTGAAAGTAGGCCCATACAGTATGCCTATTGTATGCAAAACATACAATATGCCCTTAAGACCCATATTGTATTGGTCGAAAAATGAAAAAAAATAGTTACAGGGTTGAGTTGCACATCGATCGATAGAGAATTAAACGTCATGTCTAAATTTTGAAAAAAAATCGGACAGAAAAAATAATTTCTGTGAGTTTTGAGGTAAAACTTTTTTAAACCGTCAGATTCAGACGATCGGAGGGTCGCTGATCAAAGTAGCGATCTAAGAAGATCACATGAAAATCCCATAACACAACTTACGAAAGGACTATCTGTCATATTAGCGTCTGCAAATTTGAACGTCCGCGTGTTTTAGTTCGCTAAAAAATTTCGTCCGTCGGCGTGCGCTGAACTATGATCATACGTCAGATTCGTACGTTCGTACAAGAGTGTCCACAGCACACACCCATACAGTATGCCTATTCTACGCGAGTTTAGTGCCAAGCTTTGTGCGTCTACCAAAGGCCTACCATAAAAACGCCTACTTTTGAACTATGGTTTCGAACCTTGATAACTTAAACACACATATTTTAACTGTTGTACCATTGTTACGGTAAAGTACGAAAGCTGATTCACTTTTAAACTGTAAAATAGTTATTATTAACGAAACCTGAGAGCGAACCCTGGCGACTATGTGCGACGATCTGTCACAGGTCGCCGAAGTCGCATTCAATACATCTGTGTTCTGTCGACATCTTGAATTTTCTTTCACGGACGTATTCTTTAACGGAAAAACTAAAAAAAAGCTATGGTGATGTGATTTTCACCTCCTCAAAATTTGCGATCGCGTCATTTTCTCGTACCACTTCCGTTGACGAGTTTTGAGATTTCTGACTGTCGACAGTGATGTAGCGACGTCCGACCATTGGTGATGTTCAAAGGAAAAGTGATGTTGCGCACGGTGTCACCTTCACTTCCAAAAGCGGACAGAAATTCAAATTTTAAATCTCGTTCGACAGGAAGCCTATTATGCGCACTAGGTGAAATCTCGGGAGATTGACCGAGATTTCTTTGTACCTTTTTCGTACGAAATATTACACAAAAGTACACCATGTATCGCTATTTGCGTCATGGAATAATTAACGTGGGGTATGTATTATTATTGTTAATTCTTATTCAGATTCGAATGACGTGGCTGGTTTTGAACCGTTGAAGGAATTAGCGTAAAGAAAAATAAAATAGACTCATGGATGCTATTTTAGGTTCGAAGGGTAAAATTTTGGCCGCCGATTCTGTATGCGTGGTTCACACTTGAAAAATGGGAAAACGGATGTCATAAATTTTGGGATCCGTACGCCAAATTTCATAAAATGACAAAAAACGCGGCGGTGACGGTTGGTGCAGTTGGTTTGACCGTTTTGGAGCGTAGCGGTGGACAAAAGACGCAGTTATATGCGTCAAAACTCGACAGCTGCATATACCAAACGGCAACTGTCGCCCGCCATCGGACATCATGTTCGGAATGCATTTTTTCGTTTTTGAAGAATTTCGAAAACGAAGCGCACGGACGTGAACCGTACAAGAATTCATTCCGTCGCAAACATATGAGAAACTAGAGGACCAATCAGAAAAGAGAACACGTAATGTTTAAAAAAACAAAAAACACCGATGGAAAAAAAAGAAAAAAGGGCATGTTCTAAGTTCCTTCACGGTTATTTTCGCTCTGTAAAAACGCTTGCGTGGCAATACATTTTGGCTTGGAAGGCTTCGTACATATCATGTCCGTAAAGCGTTTACTTTTCGTACGGACAAGTGGCTCGAATCACGACACGTTAGTTGACGTAGGCTAGCGTCACGTGCCAGTTCACGGTGGACAAAAAAAAGTACCGTTTCCATACCATACCGTTTTCCCATTTTTCAAGTGTGAACCACGCATGTGTCATTGTTGCTAATAATGATACACGGTACACCGCGAATAGCAATTAGTGTTAATGTTTTTTTTGCCGCTTAAAACATCTTTTCTCCGTACACACTTGTCGGATTGTGGATCTGGCGGTGGCGATTGAAAGGTAAGATTCTCAGCTGTCGATTGGCGGTCTTAAATTGAAAATTGGACAAATGTGTACGGATAAAAAATGTTTTCAGTGGCTAAAAAATTGTTAACGCTAATAACGATTAACGGCTGTACACCAATAGGTACAAACTTGTACCAAAAAAGTACAAACCTCTACTAAGAAGGTACACATCTCGGTCAACATCCCGAGATGTCACCATAGCTGTGAAACGACGAAGGATTGAGACATTCCCGCACAAACATTTTCCAGCCATGGTTGCTTTCCAGGAAATTTCGGAGATAATGTCGACATTTTGTCAAAAATGGAGGACATTGAAGAGGACACATGCTTTACTTTTTGTTTTAGCTCGTATTTGTGGAAGAAAGGAGTTTGGAAATTTTGTTAGCCCTTGTCTTTCTAGTTTATTTTGTTCAAATTTTGTGTTGTTTTATTTTCTAATTAAAATGACTCCTTTTTTTTAAGTTCAACAATATGATTCTTTTTATGCAACTTTGTTTCAACATTTACATGTTATTTATGCAGATTACATTACTTTTTTGAGAAATAAGGTGCTATATAAGCCTTCTATGTTCCCAATTTCGCAATTTTTTTACTTTATCCACATTTGGCTATCGATTTTTTTTTTTTTTTTTTCAAATGAAGTAATAAACAAGAAATTGAATTCGTACTCCTTTCACAATTTTTTTTGTACATCAAAATTGTATTTTATTGTAAAAAACACATCTTCTGTAAACCATTATTGATTACCATTTTCAATGTTACTTCAAATTTTACTCGAATTTTTTTTACATTGGTGTAAGCTAGAAATTGGCTTACGAAATTAAAAATTTTAACAATAATCAATTGTAAATAATAATAACAATAAAAAAATGAATAATTTTTCCCAATTCGAAATGAAGTCCGAGAATAACCTTCCAAAGAATTCTGTTGATAGAGAAAATTGTGACACAAATGCAACGAAAAATATTTTTTTTGAAAAGGAAGGAAGTCCAACAAACGAGACAAATAATTCAAATGGAATAAACGGTGAAAATGGACCGACAAACGTCACAAATGTGACAAATGCCACAAATGGAACAAACGGACGAAATGGAGGAAATGTCACCAATGTCACAAATGGAAGAAATGAAACGACAAGTGGCGCAAATGGAACGAAACTGACAAACGGAGGAAGAGAAGCCACAAACAACACCAATGGAGGAAATGTGACAAATGGGGGAAATGGAGCCATAAATAAACCAAATGCGGCAAATGGCCATGGAGAGGATAGTGCCAAATCGGCGGTTTCTATATCCACGGAGCGTAAAGACAAAGGATCTCCCGAGGAGCGAGCCCCACTATGGTCCAAAATCAGTTTATGGTGGCTGCAACCTCTTGTGGTTTTGGGGCGCAAACGCTTCTTGGCGAAGGATTCCCTTCACTTCAGTGATTTATGGTGGGATTTTCTCCTTCTTTCTTTCTTTCTTTCACTCTCTCTCTTTCGCCTTTTCCCTCTCTTATTTTCTTTTCTCACTCTCTTTCTCTCTCTCTCTTTCTCTCTCTCGCTTTTTCTTTCTCTCTCTTTCTCTCTCTCTCTTTCT
Source organism: Zygnema cylindricum (assembly GCA_037447655.1). Classification (NCBI taxonomy): domain Eukaryota; kingdom Viridiplantae; phylum Streptophyta; class Zygnematophyceae; order Zygnematales; family Zygnemataceae; genus Zygnema; species Zygnema cylindricum. Next base: position 92,638 of record JBBHKE010002725.1, on the reverse strand, counting down.
CTCGCTCTCTTTCTCTCTTCTCGGTCGTTTCCTCTTATCTCTTCTCTCTCACTTCCTCTCTCTCGCTTCTCTCTCTCTCTCGCTCTCTGTCTTTCACTAGCTTTCTTCGTCTCTCTCTTTCTGCTCTCACCTCTCTCTCCCTCTCATGACTTGATTCGGTGCACCGGGATTGGTTTACTAAATTGTCCACCGCTATTAAACTAGAATTTTAATTCGAGTGCGTGTTTATTTGAACCAAAATCATGAATTAGTTTTAGTAACACACTTAAAATTCAATGGCGCATAACGAGCCACACGGCAAAACATACTTCAGTATAGTTAATTCTCTGAAAGTGGCAACACTAATAATGTACTAATGGTATACAATGAGCCATGTAATGTCAACATTAATAATTTACTAACTCTAATAGCGACAGGGAGGGGGAGGGGGAGAGAGAGGAAGGAAGGGGGAGAGGGAGGGAGAGGGAGAGGGAGAGGAATGAGGAGGGAGGGGGGAGAGGGAGAGAGCGTGGAGGGTAGATGGTACGGGAGGAGAGAACTTCCATTTTTTACTTTCTTTCACTTGCTTTTATTTTAATTTGTTTTCATTCTTTACACTTGCTCGATCCGACTATATCTTCTTTTTTCAACCTCGATACCTCTTCCATTATTTTCTATCTTTAAATAAAAAATAAAAAGGGATTTCACAGTAACGTGTAACTCATGTTTAGTTGTAGTTCAGTTCACCTCTAACTATATATTTTATCTATTTTTCATACCTCATTTTTTGTTATTGCTGATTTTTTTTTTTGTACTTTTTTTTTCAGGGAAGTTCCGAGTGCCATAAAGTCAGAAAATGCGTATAAAATTTTTGCCGATCAGTGGTCTCGGGCAGCGAAAGAAAACTCTCGAGGGGAGAATGGAGGATTTTTATTGGCTCTCGTGATTTGGAGGACTCACTGGAAAATGATTTTACCCGCCATTTTTTTAGGATATATGCAACAGGTAATCCTCTTCATCTTTATTGTTTTTCATTTTCTTTTCAGTTTCTTTCAGTTTTTGTATGGTATATTTGTGCATTTAAACTGTAGAAACCACAGAAACCTTTTTGGATACGATATTTGGGTTATATAAGTTACCATCATCGTAAAATAGAGTCGTAAATTTGTGTTTAATTTGTGAATTTCCTTCATAAAAACTCGCAAAATTTCCAATTCAACCAGAAAAAGATGACACTTTCAAAAAGATGAACAAATCCTAAAAATTCACATGATTTACCTATTTACCTTTTTTTTTTTTTTTTACATGTATTTCTTTTTTCTCATCGGATCTTAACCGAATTGTAACTAAAATCCAGAAAAATGACTCTTAATTGTGAAATATAAAATGAGTAACGTATTTGTTTATTTCTTCTTTTTGTGGATTTATCTTTTCCTTTCTAATCTAAACTGAAACGTAATTGAAATCCGCATGGAAAGGTGTTCCAAGCTTTTAACTCAAAAACAATTGCATAACATATTCATTTCTTTTCTTGTTTATATTTCTTTTTTATTTTCTAACTTAACTGAAACATAACTGAAATCTGCATAAAAATATGTTCTGGGGTGAAGATTTTTTTTTTTTTTTTTTTATCTCTATATATATGTATATATGTATATATGTATAATACATATACATATTTATTTTCCTTTCTAGTGTTAACTGAAATGTAACTGAATTCCTCATGGAAATGTGTTCCAGGCTTTTAATTTTGCCGGACCCCAATTATTAAATCGAATCGTGTCTTTTGTGAGAGGAGGAACGAGTATCTCGCAATGGGAGGCATTTCTTTTGGCTGGAGGACTTTTTGTGGGACCATTTTTGGGAAGTATTTGTTTCGTTCTCGCAACACAGGTGAGAAAGCTGATCGTTTTTCACCAAATTATTCACTTAATTCTGACCAAATTTTGTCCAATTTGACCAAATTTTGACCAACTTTTCACTTAAATTTGACCAATTTTTGCCAGAATTCTGACCAAGTTTTGACCAAACTTTGACCAAGTTTGACCAAATTCCGACCAAATTTTGAACAAATTGTTACCAAATTTTGACCAGTTATTCAGCAATTACCATTTTTTCACATTTATATCGGGAACTAATTATTTTTGCTCGCATTCATGGGAAATTTCTTATTTTTTTCACCAAAGTTTGGCCAAATTTCACCAAAAGTCACCCAGTTTGTGTCAGATTTTGATGTTATTATGTCTCGCATATAACTCCTTTATGTGCGGTTTCAGTTCGAGCGAAACTCTTTTTCTTTTCGTTCTTTTTTTTTTGTTTCTTCAGTTTTTTCTTGCTCTTATCCTTCTTTTTCTTAGTTGCTCATAAAATGTGCGGCTTCGGTTCGCACGAAACTCATTTTGTTCTATTTTTTCTGTTTCTTCTTTCATTTATTCTTTTTTTTTGTTTTTTTTTTTTTAGTTGCTTATAAAATGTGCGGTTTCGGTTCGAGCGGAACTGGTTTCCGAAGTTTACCAAAAATCTCTTCGATTAAGTAATACTTCTCGACAATCTCAAGATACTGGAAAAATTGTAAATCTACAGGCGGTAGATGTACAACAGGTGAATTAAACATTTTTTTTTTATTTTTTTTTGCCTTTTTTTTCTTGATAACATGGCCATTTTTGCCTAAATAAGTAAATTTGACCATTTTTTCTTTTCGGTATCGATGAATTTAACGTATTTTGCCTAAATGAGTCAATATGACCCCTTTTTTTTTTTAAATAGACACTGGAAAAATAGTAAATTAATTTAACATTTTGTTTTTTTCCTAAATGAGTGAATATGATTATTTTTTCATTTCTGAATCTTTACATTGACTTTTTTTTTTTTTTTTTTCTTGGGTGTCGCTAAAGATGACCATTTTTTTGCTTAAATTAGTAAATATGACCATTTTTTCTTTCCTAAACTTTAATTATGGCCGTTTTTTTTTTTAAATCTTTAATGAAGGCCATTTTTTCCTTAGTATGACCATTTTTGTTTTCGGTATCGACAAATATGAGTATCGTTTTTCTAAACAACTATATATGACCCATTTTTTTCTCTTCAAAATTGTCTTTCAAGAATTTGTCTTTTTAAAATTTTGTGTTCTTCGAAAATTTGCAAAGTTTTCGGCAAATTGTATATGTTTTTGAAATTTCTCGACGTTTTGAATTTTGGAAATTTGGGACAAAAAAATGGAAACAGATTGTACAATTTTTAAATCCTTACCTTCTTATGATGGTAATAGCCCCTTTTACAATTATTGTCGCATTAATTTTGGTGGCCCTTCAACTCGGGATTGCGACATTTGTCTCTCTCGCAATAATTATCGCATTTGTGAGTATTGAATTTTTTTATTCCAAACATATGCCTCTCTTTCTCCCTCTCTCTCTCTCCCTCTCTCTCTCTCTCTCTCTCTCTCTCTCTCTCTTTCTCTCTCTCTCTCTCTCTCTCTCTTTCACGGTATTGCGACATTTGTCTCGCTCGCAATAATTATCCATTTGTGAGTATTTGATTCTTTTTTTGTTCCAAAACATATGCTTCTTTCTCTCTCTCTCTCTCTCTCTCTCTCTCTCTCTTTCATGGTATCGTGAGACTTGTCCCTCTCACAATAGTTATTGCATTTGTGAGTATTGGATTCTTATTTTATTCCAAAACATTTGCCTCTCTCTCGTTCTCTTTTTTTTTCATAAGATTGCAACATTTGTCTCTCTCGCAATAATTATCGCATTTGTGAGTATTGGGTAATAACATATGCCTCTTATATAACATATGCGCATCTCTCTCCCTCTCCCCCTCCCTTTCCATTTTTATAATGTATCAAATATATATTATATACTCTCTTCTCTCTCTTAATGTGGTTAATCAAAATAGAAATTTAACGAAAAGTTTTATTTTGACCAAAGTGGTACAAATAGACATTTCTCTTTAGTTTCATATGTAATTTTATTATTATCCATTTCATTTCTATTGTCATACAAAAATGTATACACTTCTTTTTACAATTATTGTTTGTTTTATTATTCTTATTTATTTTTATGCATATACACTTTTAATTTTGTTTTTGTTTTTACTTTTTATTTTTATTTTTGTAGGTTCCGACCAATATGTGGTTAGTCCGTCGGCTCGCAAAATGCCGAACGTAAAAATCCTCTCTATTTTTACTTTCTATTTTGTACTTATTATTATTATTATTTTTAATAGAACTAGTTATTAATAAATGTTTAAGAACTAATCGAAAAGCATTTTATTAATCCAGTAAGGAAATCAATAAAGAAAAAAAATAATCCACTAACTTAAGGCGTAAATAGAAAAACAAATCAGTTAAGGAGTAAATGAAAAAAAATGAAGATTGTCATTAAACAAGCCCATAAAAACTTTACTTATAATTTTCAGGTTTTAATAGGATATTTAGAAAGAGAGAAGAGGGAGAGGGAGAGGGAGAGGGAGAGGCAGAGAAGAGAGAGGGAATTGCATATCACTCGAATCAACAAAAAGAAAAATCATCAAAAAAAAAAAAAAAAAAAAAAGAGCATCCATAGAGATCGTCAAGAAGAAACTTCCAGAAAGATCAGGTCATAAATGGATCATAAATTAAGCAATTTCGGAAGGATAAATCATTTCATTGTCCGTCGATTAAAATTATTCCGTCATCATCGAAAATGGAAATTGGGAAATTGAGAAATTTGGAGATTGAGAAATTGGGAAAATGGGGAATTGGGAAATTCAGAATTTGGAAATATTATCAGAAAAGAAAATTTGAAATTGGAATTGAACATGAAATAATCGTGTAACTAAAAACTTCAAAATTGGAATTGGGAAAAAAGGGAAGTTGGGAAATTGAAATTGTAAATTAAAAATCGGAAAAAATAAATAAACTGAATTAAAAATAATATTAATCTGGAAACTAGGGAATTGAGAAAAATGGGAAACTGGGAAATTGGGAAACTGAACATTGGAAATGAATTGGAAAATGGAAATTGGAAGTTGGAATTGAAACTGGAAAATTGAAAGATAAATAAAAAATTGATTTAAAACTTCAGATTTAAACCTGGAAATTGGATATTGACTTTCGATTACTGAAGCTATCAATAATGAAAAGCAAAACTAAACATTTCACTAAATTTGGGTTTAGAAAAAGGTGAAGTTTTTCTTTTTGTATAATTTATTTTTTTCAAATTTTTTCCCCTTAACGATATTTTTCCCGTCATTTTCTTTTTCCTTTTTTTTCCCATTCTTTCGATACTTTTCCTATCATTTCTTTTTCCCATTCTTTCGATACTTTTCCTATCATTTTTTATCCTTCTCTTTTCTTTTCGATACTTTTCCCATCATTTATTTTTCGTTTTTCTTTTCTTTTCATTTTATTTTTCCATCTTTTTTCCCATTTTTAGGCTCTTTCTGTTCGAAATGAGGAGGTGGGATGTCTTCGAATCGCAGCCTATCTTCGATCTTTTAGCAGGTAGGGAAGGAGAGATTTTTTCTTTCTTTCTCTTCTTTCCCCCTATCTCTCCTCTCCCTCTTTCGCTTTCTCTCCCCCTCCGGCGTTTCTCTCTCCATCTCTCTTTGTCCCTTCCTCCCTCGCTCCCTCTGTCCCTCCCACCCTCTCTCTCCCTCTCTCCCTGCCTCCCTCTATCTCCTCTCTCCCTGCCTCCCTCTCTCTCTCTCCTCTCTCTCTATCCTCTTCCCTCCGTCCC
>JBBHKE010002725.1:65175-84048 GCA_037447655.1 Zygnema cylindricum | reverse complement strand
CTCTCTCTCTCCCTCCCCCCCCCAGGTGGTTCTCCTGGACGACCCCCTAAGTGCCGTCGATTCCCATGTGGGACATCACATTTTTTTCGAATGCATTTTTCGACGAATGAGAGACAGGGGATTGACAATTATTTTAGCGACAAATCAAGTTCAATTTTTACAATGGAGCGATTATTTGGTTCTTTTAAATGAAGGACGTATTGTTGAACAAGTTTGTTTTTTTCTTCCTCTCCCCTTATTTTTTTTTAACGATTATTATATTTTTTTTTTTCATGTTTGTTATGTTAGTTTTTATTTTTTTTTTTGCGCCGAAATCGAGTTCAATTTCTGCGTCGAATAAAGTGTGAGTGCAGTTTTTTTTTTTTTTTTTTTAAAGATGATATTACGAGGATAATTTTTGTTCCTTTTACATGGTTATTATGTTAATTGTCGTTTTTTTAATGATCAATATATTATTATTATTATATTTTTTTTTCATGACTATTATATTAATTTATATGTAGAGTTTTATTGGGCCAAGGCCGAAAATTATTCATATGTTTGAGAAATTTTCGATCTTTTGGGACTTTCTTTATCTTTTTAAGAAATTGTAGAAGTTTGGAAAACTGTCGATGTTTTTGGATATTATCAATAATTTGGGATAATGTTGATGTTTTGGTTTTTTTTTTTTTAACGTTTTGAGAAGTTGTCAATGTTAACATGTTCAGAAAATTGTTGATGTTTTAGGAAATTGTCACATTTCGGCCAATTGTTTTAATGTTTTAGAAAAGTCTCGATGTTTTGGGATTTGTTTTTTTTTAATGTTTTAAGCTCTTGATGTTTTGGGATTTTCAGGGAAATTACGAGAATCTTCGAAAAGCAAACGGGAAAATTCAGGAACTTCTCGAAAGCTTTGGAGGAGAAAAAACCGAAACCGAAAAAGAAAACATCATAACTTCGCAGGAACCTCAGCAAATAGGAGGAGAAAGAGGCGAGAGAGGAGAGATAGGAGAGAAAGGAGAGAGAGGAGAGAGAGGAGAAAAAGGTGAAAAAGGAGACAGGGGAGAAAGTGGGGAAAGGGGTGAGAGAAACGAGAGAGTCGAGAGAGGAAAAATCGAAGAAATTGGAGAGAGGGGAGTGATAGGAGGAGGAGGAGGAGGAGTAGAAAAACCAGACAAAGAAGAAAAACCGGCTAAAGACGAAAAACCGGACAAAGAATCGGAAAAAAAAGGTCGATTGGTCCTGATCGAAGAGAGAGCGAAAGGACATTTGACGGCGAAAATTTTATGGCGATACGTAAAATTTTTGGGAGGAATTTCGTTCCTTTTTTTCCTTTTTTTGACTTTATTTTCGGAACAAGTGACTCGAATCGGGACCGATGTTTGGCTAGCTTTGTGGACCGGAGGAAAAACTTTTCAAAATTTAAATTTATCGCAAAATAATTCGATTTTGATTTATTCGGCTTGGGCGGCCGCGAATTCGGGAATCGTTTTTTTTCGGTGTTTAGTAATAAGTCTCGGAGGACTGAGAGCCGCAAGGTGAGAGGGAGGGAGAGGGAGAGGGAGAGGGAGAGGAGTGATAGGGAGGTTTGATGTAAGTCTTGGAAGACTGAGAGCTGCAAGGTGAGGGGGAGGGAGAGGGAGGGAGAGGAGAGGAGGGGGGGAGGGAGGGGGGGAGGGAGGAGAGTTTATAGCCTCATATGTTGACCAATTGGTTTTGTTTTGCTATCGCCCTTTTCAAATTTTAGTAAGTTTTAACCTTTACAACATACTTATCTAGGAGGTGCCTCACCGGAAGAATTTTTTCTATGCAACATATTATACATTTTGTTTTTTTTTTTTTTTTGTGTGTAGGGGACTTCATGAATCTCTTTTAAGAAATGTTTTGAAGCTGCCAGTTTTTTTTTTCGACACGAATCCTCTCGGTCGTATCTTGAATCGATTTTCGACCGATACTGATTCTGTAAGAGTTATCGACTTTAATTTTTATTTATTTTATATTCAATTTATTTATGCATTTTTCTATATTAATATATTATTATTTGAATGTATTTTTTGGGCGTTTAAACCTTAGATTTTTTTGTTGTTTTACAATCATGATTTCATTTTTTTTTCTTTGTTATCAGTTAACTTATTTGTTTACAGATTTGGCTCCATGTTCCAAGTGATTATGTTTTCTTTTGTTTTAGTTCCTTTTTCTATGTTCTAGTTTATTATTTAGAGGTTGACTTTATGTTACACATATTTATGGCGCTTTTTTTTTTTTTTTTGAACTGGGAATTGACTTCGTACGGAACTTGATTGCTCTTTTTTTTATATGTATTTTCTTTTTCTTTTTGATTGTAGATTGACTTTATTATAGAAATCATCATAATAAACATTTTAGCTGTAATTGTTGTCGTTGTCATTTTCATTGTTATTGTTATGTTATTGTTAATATTATTATTGTTATTGTTGTTTTTGTTATAATCTTGATTATCATGACTGTTCTCATTGATATTATCAAATTGTGAATTTCTCTTCATTCTTTCTTAATTGCACATGATCGTGGGTTCGTTGTATTTTATTATTTATTTACTAATGTACTTTTTTGAGGTTTTTTTTTTTTTTTTTTTTTTTTTTTTTTTTTTTTTTTTTTTTTTTTTTTTTTTTTTTTTTTTTTTTTTTTTTGTTTTTTTTTTTTTTTTTTTTTGAACTGGGAATTGACTTTGTACGGAACGTGATTGCTCTCTTTTTTTTTATATGTATTTTCTTTTTCTTTTTGATTGTAGATTGACTTTATTATAGAAATCATCATAATTATCATTTTAGCTGTAATTGTTGTCGTCGTCATTCTCATTGTTACTGTTATGTTATCGTTAATATTATTATTGTTATTGTTGTTATTGTTGTTATTGTTATAATCTTGATTATCATGACCGTTCTCATTGATATTATCAAATTGTGAATTTTACTTCATTCTTTCTTAATTGCACATGATCGTGGCTTCGTTGTATTCTATTATTTATTTATTTATGTACTTTTTTGAGTTTCTTTTATCTATTTTTATTTTTATTTTTTTAAATTGCAGATTGACTTTATGTTGGCTCAAAATTGGCAACAACTTCTAAACTGCCTCTCTCGACTCGCGGGAACATTTGTCCTTCTCGCTGTGATTTTCCCTTTTGTTCTTTTGGGAGTTATTCCTGGAGCTATTATGTGAGTTTTATATTATTTTTTTTAGTTTTGTATTTTATGTCGTCTGCAACTCGAGATCTCCGAAATTAGATCCCAGTAGGATTTAAGGATTCTTCAAGGCTCAATTGAATTGCCACAAATTGGTTTAAGTTTACTTTAAACATTAGGTTTTTATCAATAATTTGATTTCAGATATTTTTGGTTGTATCGACTTTATTTTTCGGCGAGTCAAGATCTCCAAAGATTAGGTTCGATTTAATTGTCGATAATTGGTCTAACATCGAACTTTGGTTTTTAACGATGATTTGTTTTCAGATATTTTTGGTTGTACCGGTTTTAGTCTTTGAAGAGAGTTCTCCATAGATTGGATTCTGTAGGATTTTAGGATTCTCAGGGTTTAATCGAATTGTCGATAATTGGTTTTTGGCGACAATTTGTTTTCAGATATTTTTGGTTGTATCGATTTTATTCTTCGGCGAGTCGAGATCTCCAGAGATTGGATTCTGTGAGTCGGTCTCCGATTTACGCTGCTTTTAGCGAAGCTTTGGGAGGAGTGAGCACAATTAGGGCTTATAACTATGGGCCATCTCTTGTGAGAATCTCTACCGAATTCCACTTTTACTTCATAATCTTAACTTTTAACTTGATATGTTTTAACTTCAACTTGATAAGTTTACGTTAAGTTCATAAGTTTACTTTAACTTGATAAGTTTAACCTAGTTTATCTTTATGTTAACTTCAACTTGATAATTTCACACTTGATAATGTAACTCTTAACTTGCTCGAATTTGATGGTTTGGAGGTTTGTTGGTTTTGTGTTTTGGTGGTTGACTTTTGATGATTAGTTTTTGATTTTTGGTGTTTGATCTTTTATGTTGGATGTCGAATGTCCAATGACCAATGACCAATGTCCAGCGTGGAATGTCAAACGTCCAATAAATGTCAAATGTCGAATATCGAATGTCCAATTTCGTTTTCCAATGTCGAGTGTCTAATATGAATGTTAAATGTGAGTGCTGGATGCTGGATGTTGGACGCTGGATGTCCAATTTCCGATGTCCAATGTCAAATATTTAAAGTTGAATGTTGAATATTGAATGTTGTATGCTGAATGTGGGATGCTGGATGCTGGATGCTGGATGATACCAATGTCAAATATGGAATGTGGTGGAGAATGTTGAATTTTGAATATGAATGCTGAATTTGGATGTTGGATTCTGGATTATTGTTGAATCTAGTATTTCGAACGTAAAATGTTGGATGTCAATGTAGAATGTCCAATGTCCAATGTGGAACGTCAATGTCAAATTTTGACTGTCCAATATTCAATGTAGAATGTCCAATGTTGAACGTCCAATGCTGAATGTTCAATATGAATCTTAGTTGTTAAATGTTGAATGTTTGGAACTTTAACGTTGGATTGTTGACAAATGATGCTGTTTCTGTTCGATGTAAAATTTTCTGTTTGTTGTGAGGTATGAAATGCGCTTTTTCTGATTTGTATAGTGACGTCGATGACGTTACTGATCATAATGACAGCTTTTCTTCTCTTTTTATTGCAGTCAAATGTGTTTTTGTAATGATTCATTTATACATTTTTATTGCATTGAATGTGTTTTTGAGAAACAATATCATCCTCATGGAATATTTAATGCATGATTTTGATGTTTGATGCTTATGATTCAAAGGACATTAATTTTCCTGGTTATTTCTTATTTTCTGTTCTATTTTTCGTTTCGAGGTTCAATATTTAGTCCTCAACTCCATTTTTCAATAACTGACCTATCGAGACTCATCGAACTTATTGGAGTTTTTCGAAATATCTAGTATTTACTAGAATTTGCTAAAATGAACTAGAATTTTCTAAATTTACTTTAATCTACTAGAATTCACTAAATTTTATTAGAATTTACTACTTTACTAAAATTTACTAAAATTGACTAAAACTTCCTGAATTTAACTCGAGTTGACTAGAATGATCAAGATTTTTCTCTGATAACTCGGTGTTTCAAGGGATTACTGTGGCTTTTTTTTTCGGTTTTTTTTCAGATTCGACAAAATGAAGATCGTCTCGATCACAACCATGCGGCATTTTATGCCTACCAATCAGGAGCTCAGGTAGCTAAAAGGGATTTTTTTCACTGTTTTTTTTGTCTTTTTTTTACTTTTCCTCATTTTATGTCTCACATTTCTCTTTTAGGTTTGACTATTCTCCATTTTGTTTCTCTGTTTCTTTCTCACTTGTTTTTGTGTTTTTTTCATTTTTTGCCTTTTTTTCTTCTCTTAAATAAAAAACCTTTTAGAAAATTTTATGAGAAAAGAGGAAAAAAAAATGAAATGGTGTAGAAATTACTTCGTTTATAATTATTATTAATTTAAGTAAATTTTAAAATTCTAAAAAATGGGGAAAAAGATTGAAACGGTCGAAGCAAATTTTGCGTCATCTCAAATTATTGTTATTATTTTTTTGTCTTTAACTTCCATTTTTATTTTTATTTTTTCTTTTTATCAGTGGCTCGGTTTTCGTCTCGAAATTTTGGGAGAATGTCTCCTTTGTCTCGTTGGGATATTATCCGTCGCTCAGGTATTTTTGATGTTAAAAAAATAAAATTTTGTTTAGTTTCGGTTTTTTCCCTTTTTTTTCATTTTTCCTTCCTTTTGGATCTTATTTTGGTTTTCTAGCACTCATACTCCATTCACCACCATTATTACTGTGGCTTGTGAAGCAAACATATGATATAATTTATTTTGATTTTAATCCTCACTAATTTTGATATAGTTCTTTTAAAATCGAGTGTCTTCCACAAGGCTTTATTCTCTGTATGTTCTTCCCCTCTTTTCTTTCCTTTTTTTTCCTTTTTTTTTCCTTTTTTATTTTCCTGTCTTCTGTTTTTTGTTGCACTTTTTTTCCACTTCCCTTCCCAACTTTTTCTTAATTTTTTTTATTTTCTCATTTTTTTTCCGCAAGTTTACCTTCGTATGTTTCATATGCCTTCATTTCTCATTGGTCTTCTTTTCTTCTCCGTCTAATTTTTTCCCCCACCATTCTTTCTCTTGTTCTTCCCTCTCCTTCTCTCCCCTCTCCTTCTCCTTCTCCCCCCTCTCCCTCTCCCTCTCCCTCTCCCTCTCCCTCTCCCTCCCCCCCTCCCTCCCCCTCCCCCTCCCCCTCCCCCTCCCCCCCCCCCCCCCCCTCCCCCCCCCCCCCCCCCCCCCCTCCACCTCTCCCTCTCCATCCACCACTCCCTCTCCCTCTCCATCTCCCTCGCCATCGCCCTCGCCCTCGCCCTCTCCCTCTCCCTCTACCTCTCCCTATCCCTATCCCTCTCCCTCTCCCTCTCCCTCTCCCTCTCCCTCTCCCTCTCCCTCTCCCTCTCCCTCTCCCTCTCCCTCTCCCTCTCCCTCTCCCTCGCCCTCGCCCTCGCCCTCGCCCTCGCCCTCGCCCTCGCCCTCGCCCTCGCCCTCGCCCTCGCCCTCGCCCTCGCCCTCTCCCTCTCCCTCTCCCTCTCCCTCTCCCTCTACCTCTCCCTCGCCCTCGCCCTCGCCCTCTCCCTCTCCCTCTCCTTTTCCCTCTCCCTCTCCCTCTCCCCTCCCCCTCCCCCTCCCCCTCCCCCTCCCTCTCTCCCTCTCCCTCCCTCCAGTACCGCACCCTCCGTGCCAACCCCGGCCTGGCCGGTCTCGCCCTCTCGGAGGCTCTCGACGCCATGCAGTTCCTCAACCGCCTCGTACGGATGGCCGCCGACGTGGAGAGCAAGATGAACGGTCAGAAAACGACTAAATAAGAATACGACAAAAGAAGAATACGACAAAATTAAGATGGGACTAAATAAGGATGGGATTAAAAATACGACAAAATAAGAATGTCAGAATATGAATACGACAAAATGAGAATACGACGGATGGAGAGTAAAACAGAATGAGAATAAGACAATGGGAAAAAAAATGAGAATGAGACAAAATATTGATGACGAAATAATAATAAGACAAGCTAAGAATAAGATAAAAATAGGAATAAGAATTAAATTAAAATAAGGATAAAGCAAAAATGAGGATGGCAAAATACAAACAAGACAAATAACAAAATAAAGATAAGAATGAGACAAAAAAAGAATGAGACTTAAGAAAAAGACCAACAAGAATGGCAAAATAAGAATAAGACAAGATAAGAATGCGACCAAATAAGTCAATAATAATAAAAGACGAAGACAATATGAAACAGGAGTAAGTCAAAACAAGAAGATTACGGCAAAACAAGACTAAGACAAAATAAGCTTACGACAAAATAAGTTTGAGACAAAATAAGATGAAGACATTGTGAGAATAGGTCAAAACAAGAATACGACAAATCAATGATATGACAAAACAAAAATAAGACAAGGGAAGAAAAAATGGGCAAAACAAAATCAAACCCTGTCTGGAATTTTAAGTTCCATTTTAAATGAGTAAATTTCTCAATTGTTTATCCTCTTTTAACTTTTTTTTTTTTAACATTTTTGTACAGCTGTGGAGCGAGTAACAAATTATACTTTTCTCCCTCAAGAAGGAAAAGACAAAATAATTTTGTCCGATCCTGACCCAAATTGGCCTTCGAAAGGGAATATTATCTTCAAAAATTTGGTAAACAAAGAGCTTTTTTATTAGTATTTTGAATTTTATTCTGTTTTTTTTTTATTTTTACTTTTTTTGAATTCAATTGTGCTGTGAAAATAGTGATGATTTTTTCATTTTTTTTTATTTTTTTTTTATGAAATCCACATATATTGATTTATGGAATTTGAAAAAATTGGATACAGATTTTTCAAAATTTAAAGGAAAAAATATTGCCAGATTGACATTTGAGAATAAGGTTTGGGGGGGAGGGGGAGGGAGAGGGGGAGGGAGGGGAGGGGAGGGAGGGGGAACCTTTTTTTTTTTAATCATTCAGCTATCTATTCCACTATACTTTCTTTGACATATCTTTGACTTTTCTTTATCGTTATTGCCAATTTCTTGAAATTTATTTGACATTTCTTTGACATTTACTGACTTTAGCTGGTATTTTTAATTTCTTTGCAATCCTTCACCCTTCTTGCCTTCCTAACCTTTGATCCGTTGCTTTGTCTCCTTCAGCGGTTTAACTCGTCGGTCCTTCCTTCCTTCCTTCCTTCCTTATTCGGCCTTTTGATGAGGCGCGATATCGCCGGAACTCCCTCCAGATCCGATCCTCTCTCTCCTTAATCCGCCCTTTCCCTTTGGTCATTTGTTGACCTTCTGTTTTTAGGTTTTGCGATATCGCCCGGAGCTCCCTCCGGCTTTAGGAGGTCTCTCTCTCTCCGTAGAGGGAGGAGAAAAAATTGGAGTTGTCGGGAGGACCGGGGCTGGAAAATCGTCTTTAATGCTCGCTTTGTTCCGATTGGTCGAACCGGAAGAAGGAATTATTTTGGTAGATTTTGTTGACATTACCAAAATTAGTTTACATACTTTACGATCTCGTCTTTGTATAATTCCTCAAGATCCTGCGATTTTTTCGGGTACTTTAAGAACTAATATCGATCCATTCGGGAGGTAAGATACGACATTTTTATTTAAGTTTTCTTTTGATTCCCGTTTATCATCTTTTCTCTCTCCCTTTTTCTTTATTTCTTATTTATGTTTTTATTTCTTTTGTCTTTTGTCTTTTGTCTTTGTCTTTTGTCTTTTGTCTTTGTCTTTTGTCTTTTGTCGTTTGTATTTTGTCTTTTCCCTTTTTTGTTGTTTGGTCGACAAGAAGCTGTATTATTTTCTTTTGTCAAAAGTTCTTCTACCTTTCTATGCTTCCGAATCTTTTTGTTTATTTCTCTTTTCGATTTTACTTCATGTTATATTTCAATTCTATATCTCTTCTCTTTCTGGTTGAATGAATTATTCTCCTTCGATTATTCTCCTTCGATTCTCTTTTTTCTTCTCCTTTTTTTTCAGACACACAGACGGAGATTTGTGGGATGTTTTAGCAAAATCTGGTCTTTTGCCTTTAGCTTTGGGGTCGGAATCGAAACTCGAAATGGAAATAAAAGAATCGGGAGACAATATTTCGATTGGAACTCGTCAACTTATTTGTCTCGCTCGAGCTCTTCTTCGAAAACCCCAAATTTTGGTAATGGATGAAGCGACCGCATCCGTAGATATCGAAACAGATTTTGCGATCCAACGGTGTATAAGACAAGAATTTACGAAATCCACCGTTCTCACGATCGCACATCGGTGAGAGAATGTTTCTTTCTCTCTTTTTTTTCTCCATATATGCATATATACATGAAGTTTCATTCACTATTTGAAAGATGTTTGAACTTAGTGGAGAATGTTTATGAAATTGATGGTTCTTGCGATCGCACATCGGTGAGAAAATGTTTCTTACTCTCTTTTTTTTATGTATTTATATACAAAGTTTTGTTTATTGTTTGAAAGATATTTGAACTTAGTGGAGAATGTTTATAAAATCGGCGGTTCTCGCGATCGCACATCGGTGAGAGATGTTTCTTC
Organism: Zygnema cylindricum; assembly: GCA_037447655.1. Taxonomy (NCBI): domain Eukaryota; kingdom Viridiplantae; phylum Streptophyta; class Zygnematophyceae; order Zygnematales; family Zygnemataceae; genus Zygnema; species Zygnema cylindricum. The sequence goes on along the minus strand of JBBHKE010002725.1, from coordinate 74,398 downwards.
CATTTATTTATCGTAGATCGTAAGACGTAAAATAGAATGTTTAGGAGATTGGCGGTTCTCATTATCACACATTCGTTGAGAACATTTCTTAATCACTTTCTTTTTTCATATAAGATTCTGTTCACTAGTTTCGTACCGTAAAGCTTGAAATGGGAATCTTTACACTATTGACGGTCCTCGCGATCACACATCGATGTGTCATTGTTTTAATGTTGTAAATTTGGTTTATTTGGTGTAGATTGTAGAATATAACATGGAGAATGGGGGGATGGTATACCAATTACCACAATTAGTGTGGTCCACATATTTATGAATGAAAATCCATTGAATGTTTTTAAAAGGGCGGAGAAAAAAAATGGTAAATAATCGGTAACGTATTTGATGTATAACTTTTTAATGAAGGATGGATAAAGGTCTTTTTGTAAAGTAAGGTAAAGGTCTATTTTGGCAAATGAGGGGATACCCCAAAACATCATTTGAAATAAATAGACTCAAAATTGAAATAAGAATGTTTTTCAGATTTTAATGTGTAACCAATGTCACACACACAAAAACATTTGATGTGTGACCGATGTCACGCACCTTGAAGTATTTATTTGTGACAAGTGTCACGCAACGTACTTAATGTTCACAAATAAAAAAAGGACGGTTTCTTTTTTCTTTTTTTTAATGAATTTAAAGATTTGAATGTTTGCTAAAAAAAAAGGGGAACGAAAAAAAAAACTGAAACGTATAAAACTAACGAAAAAGAAATGAAATGTGTAAAATGTATTATGCAGGTTGAATACGGTAATGGATTCGGATCGAATTCTTGTCCTTAGTGAGGGACAGGTGGCGGAATTTGATTCGCCGATAAACCTTCTTGAAAATGAAGATTCGGTGTTGAGTAAAATGGTGGCCAATGGGGGTGTAGCGAATGCCTCGCATCTTCGAAAAATTGCTCGTCGAGAATTTTCGGTTTTTGGAGAATCGAGAGAAAGTTAATTAGGGAGAGGGAGAGGGAGAGGGAGAGGGAAGGGGGGAGGATTCAATATTTTATGTTTGTTTTTTTTGAGGATTTCGATACTATATTCGGGCGATAAGAGGTTTTGAAGTTTTGGCAAGATTTTTGAAGTCATCTTTGGTAATTAGTATAAATATTAGATGAAAATCTGAAAAAAGAGGAAGAAAATGGATGGAAAGGAATTTAAAATTGGTTTTTGGGATTTTTTTAGATTAGTGATAATAGGAAAGGGCGTTTTTTCTCATGGTTGAAACTTACGAATCATATTATTTTGCTCAAAAATAGGGAAAAAAATTGAAAAGAAAGTAGTGTAAAAAATTACTGTTTGTACATTATATATGACTCTATGAGAATCATCGTGGCGACGATCTTTTAATTCGTTATAGGGAGTGTTTGAAAATGTTATTTTGAAAAACTATTTCATGAGACTAAAGATTTATTATTTTTTTTTGTTTTGCTGCTTGTAAATTCAAGCTAGCTTATGTGATATTATATTTGTGTGTGTGTGTGTATATATATCAAAGCATACACTAATAGAATCACACATGTGAGGCTAACATGTATATATATGGGAATTGCTAATCGCAGAGACGATTTTTGCTGCCCGCGGGTACACCGCGCATCGTTATTAGTGTCAAAGTCACTAATTTGGGTTCTTAAAATTTTGATTTTTTTCCTCAAATAGGATACATGAATTTAATTTTTCCTTGACGTTAATTGAGGTACCGTACAAAATAGCGTAAAGAACTAAAGTTCATTAAGATCTAAATAGCGTGGTGTACGGTCGATGTCAGACCGTACATAAATGTACCTTTTCAAGTGAAAATTTTACAAAAAATGAATTAAATCGGACGCGTTCGCATAGGAACGTGCGCTAGAAAAACGGGATTGGTCTGACATGTAAATAAGTCTGACATGTACGGATATATAAAATTCACTACGGTGTACGATTTTTTATATTTTGTACGAATACATATAATAATGTATATAATCGTACAGAAAATTTTCTATTTTTGCTGTTCCAAATTAGCGTTAACACTGAAATTAGAATAAACCTTTTTTTTTTTAATTTTCAAATTCTTAATTAGCGTCAATGAGGGTATATTTACTTACACACTATTTAAACTTTGACACTAATACGATGCGCGGTGTATTTGTCAAAAATTGTACATTTGAAGTACAGTTTTGTACAAGCTACGTACCTTTAAGTTCAGATTTGACGGTCAATCCGTCGAACAACTTTGACTGGCGAAATATTGTAACGGGGGTTAAAAAACTCTCTCGGTTCCGAAAATCGACCGTCATGAAAAAAAAAAAAACAATTCACACGGTCGGCGCACGTTTACTGTAACAAAACTGAGGCAGCCACCAGCCACATAGCAGTATAAACATAAGTGAACGTTGTTCGCCCCTCTGCGAAACATTATATAGGCGGTAGACGGTGTGTCTGTCTTCCATTTTTTCCGTCCGTCCGCAGTACGGACAACCGTACGTCTGGCACAATGTAACGTTGCCGTGCGACCGTCCGCAGTACGGACCGCCGTACCGCTGGCACGATGTAACGGTGCCGCCCGTACCGACATACGGATGGCGTAATCTTACATTGCCAGTTGTCGGTGTGCAGAGCACCGTACGGCTGGTGTAATCTAACATTGCCAACCGTCATGTGCAGACAACCGTACGGTTGGCGTAACCTAATATTGCCAACCGTCGGTGTGCAGACCGCCGTACGGCTGGCGTATTGTAACATTGTCGTGCGTCGTTGTGCAGATCGCCGTACAGATGGCGTAATGAAACATTGTCGTGCGTCGCTGTGAAGATCGCCGTACGGATGACGTAATGTAACATTGCCGTGCGTCGCTGTGCAGACCGCATTACGGATAGCGTAATGTATCATTAATTTGGGTTCTTGAAATTTTGATGTTTTTTCTTAAATAGGATACATGGTTTTAATTTTTCCTTTATTTTAATTAAGGTACCGTACAAAATAGCGTAAAGAACGAAAGTACAATAAGATCTAAATAGTGTGGTGTAAAGTCTGAGTCAGACCGTACATAAATGTACCTTTTCAAGTGAAAATTTAACAAAAAGTGAATTAAAGCAGACGCACACGCATAGGAACGTGCGCTAAAAAAACGAGATTATTTGACATGTAAATTAGTCTGACATGTACGGATATTTAATTTCACGACGGCGTACGATTTCTAATATTTTGTACGGATACATATATCAATGTATATAATCGTACGGCGAATAATCCATTTTTCATGTTCCCAAATTAGCATAATGCTGAAATTATAATACATTATTACAAATTAAAAAAAAAAAAATCAAATTCTTATTTAACGTCAATTACGTTAAATTTTCTTCAACACCATTTAAACTTTGACACTAATAACAATTTGCTGTGTAACGTTGTCGTGCGTCCGTAGTACGGGCATGGTAAACTAGACAGGGTACATGCCCGTGTAACGGGCGTTGATTTACTAGTAAATAAAATGGTTGCGCGCAGGTAGTTACTTCAAGTGAGCTCCACTGTGACAACACACACAGACAATGTAAATCGATGTAAAGTACTTATTCGATGTAAAAATGTTGATTCGTAAATAGTGTGGCGAAATCAATGGGAAGTACGTTTACAATGTAAGAATGATGATTCTTAAATAGTGTGGTTTCATTTGGTCCCGCGTGACGATGCGTCATTTTATTTTCATTGATATTTATACGCGGGTACGCTTTTATATTTTGTACAAAGTATATTTCGTTTCGTGCGAGTTTATACATGTCGTACGTCGTCCATTAATTTGTGTCCAAGTTCAACGTATCGGTTTGCGATTAGATTCCATTTTTGCAGCTAAGTCGAATGTCGATGTGTGCTTTCACAGTAGAGCTCACGTGAAGTGAGTAATTACCTGCACGCAACCATTTTATTTATATGTGGCTACCGCAGTTTTGTTACAGTAAACCTGCGCCGGCCGTGTGAATTGTATTTTTTTTTCATGACGGTCGACGTTCGCAAGCGCGGCACATTTTTAACCGTCGTTACAATATTTCGCCAGTTCAACGGATTGACCATCAAATCTGAACTTAAAGGTACTTGGCTTGTACGAAACTGTACTTCAAATGTACAATTTCTGACAACTACCTGCGCGCAGCAAAAACTGTCTCTGCGATTGCAATTCGGGAATTGACAACTACCTGCGCGCAGCAAAAACCGTCTCTGCGATTCCGATTCAGGAATTGCTAATCGCAGAGACGATTTTTGCTGCGCGCAGGTAGTTGTCAGAAATTGTACATTTAAAGTACAGTTTTGTACAAGCTACGTACCTTTGATTTTAGATTTGACGGTCAATCCGTTGAACAACTTTGACTAGCGAAATATTGTAACGGCGGTCAAAAAAGTGTCGCGCTTGCGAACGTCAACCGTCATGAAAAGAAAAGATCAATTCACACGGCCGGCGCAGGTTTACTGTAACAAAACTGCGGCAGCCACATATAAATAAAATGGCTAAGCGCAGGTAGTTTGCACTTGTTTGACTTAGTCGCAAAAATGAAATCTACTCGCGAACCGGGAAGCTAAACCCGTGAAGTAGGTTTTGTGGAGGTGTTGATTCGTAAATAGTGTGACTTCATTTGGTCGCACGTGACTACGCGTCATTTTAGTTTCATCGATATTTAAAAGTGGGTATGCTTTTTAATTTTGTACTAAGTTTATATTGTTTCGTGCGAGTTAATACATGTTGTACGTCGTCCTTTAACTTTTGTCAACGTCCAAGTCCAATGTCATCGTGAACTATCCGCGCGCAGCCAATTTATTTATATGTGGCTGCCGCAGTTTTGTTACAGTAAACCTGCGCCGGTCGTGTGATTTTTTTTATTTTTATGACGGTCGACGATCGCCTACGCGACACTTTTTTAAACATCGTTACAATATTCCACCAGTCAAAGTTGTTCAATGGATTAACCGTCTAATTTGAACTTAAATGTACGTAGCTTGTACAAAGCTGTACTTCAAATGTACAGTTTTTGACAATTGCCTGCGCGCAGCAAAAATTGTCTTTGCGATTAGCAACTCCTTATATATATACATGTTAGCCCCACATGTGTGATTATATCAGTTGCGTGTTTCACACTTGAAAAAGGGGAAAACGTTATGGTATGAAAACGGTACTTTTTTTTGTCAACCGTGAACTGGCACGTGACGCTAACCTACATCATCTAGCGTGCCGTGATACGAGCCACTTGTCCGTATGAAAAGTAAACGCTTTGCGGACATGATATGTACGAATCCTTCCAAACCAAAATGTACTGCCACACAAGCGTTTGTACTGACCGTAAACAACCGCGAAGGAACTTTGGACATGCCCTTTTTTTTCCATCGGTGTTTTTTTTTTTTTTACATCACGTGTTCTCTTATGTGATTGATCCTCTAGTTTGTTCATAAGTTTGCGACGGAAATAATTCTTGTACGGTCCACGTCCGTGCGCTTCGTTTTCGAAATTCTTCAAAAACGAAAAAGTGCATTCCGAACATGATGTCCGATGGCGGGCGGTAGTTGCTGTTTGTTTTACGCAACTGTCGAAGTTTTAACGCATAGAACTGCATATTTTGTCCACCGCTACGCTCCAAAACGATTGAAACCAACCGCCCCAATGGATACCGCCGTGTTTTTTGTCATTTTATGAAATCGCCCCAACCGTCATCGTCGCGTTTTTTGTCATTTTATGAAATTTGGCGTAAGGATCTCAAATTTTATGACATAGTTTTCCCATTTTTCCAAGTGTGAACCTGTAACAAGATCTCCTACCTCTCAGAAAATCGTATTACTACAAACAATCCCAACCACACATTCCACACATTGGAAAATACACATCCACATTGGACCACACTCACATAAGGATAAACTTTAAATTAGAAGAAGCTTTTGTCCACATTACATTAGCTTGGTCTCTTACCCTCGTGGCTCAACCCTTCTTATTAAAGTGTTTTCCACTACTCTCCTCTCTTAATTATTCAATCTCTTAACTACTAAAACACTATTTAGTTAGTAAGAGATTTCAATGCAAAAATGCCTTTTCTCCAATTTGGTATTAATCGCTCAGGACCAAGATCAGCCAGAATTTCCACAAACTTTTCCAAAGGAAAAGATATCTACTCTCCTCTTACACTTCACTATTTATCCATCATCGCCCTGGACTAGCCAGGCCAAAGTCAACGCTCTGTTTTAACAGGCTTTTACCTGGGCCAATCGTTGATCAACAACGACTCAGGACCAATGCAAAAACGTGCGAAATCTCTTACTAACTACTTATTTTAATAACCAATCAAACGTTACGTTTCACTACGTAACATTTAAGTGCAGAAGTGCGCGCCAAACGAAACGCGACTTCGCACGATCGTGCATAACAAATTTCGCACGCGAAACTTCCTACGAAATTCCTTTAAGTGAAAGTGACGTTTGGTACTAAAATTTGTACGAAACGAACCACCGTGCATACTAAACGTTTCATTAGAACTTTATGAAAGGTACACGCGAAATTTTCGCTACTAATTTGACCCTTAACCCGTTTCAATGATACCCACTTGTTATTTAGACCCCACGCTGTCACCTAAATACACCCATCGCTATAACTTTTAAAATATAACTCCAAATAGCGTGATTCTTTCACGGACGTCTACCAATTTTAGTACTCTATAATTATAACACCTAAATACCTATTTATAAACAAGTTCGATCCGCTATTACTGTTACATCATCCCCTCTTTATTTTTAACTGACATCAGTTAAAACACCTTTAATTATCAAGACGGGACTTCTATATTATTATCCCTCCAGTACCTCTGTAAAAACTCAGAGGATCCCAAGGAAGAAAGGGACAAGCCATAACGTCGGATGTGAAGGGTACATCTTTTTATCTGGAGCCGTACTAAATCCGTACATATATTATGCCGGCTACTGTACTTTCGGCATGTACAAATGATCTGATTGGTAGGCACCTCAGTACGTTTATTTTTGTTTATGATTTACGTGTATGATTGGCTGTACTTTTGTCTGTACGGTCCGTACATATATCTCCATTCCGATATATCGATTATCGGCTACCCGAAAAAAGGCCCATATCGGTTATCGGCAAATCCTTACCGATACACAACACTACAAATTTGGTACTCTATAATCATAACACCTAAATACCCCTTTAAAAACAAGTTCGGTCCGCTATTACTGTTACAGTACCATCCAAGTGCATGCTTTGTTTCGAAGTGCTGGCACCAATCTAATTTCCATTTGCTTCGTACGAAACGAAAATTAAAGCTTTTCAGTGCGTATAAACGTAGTTTAGTGCGATCAAACCGTGTCGGTGTGTTTTAACTTTAAAGTCTGACAATCATGGCTTTCTATCGACGGTTTAAGCGTCGAGAGCCTGAGATGAAACGTAAAAAATTTGACACGTGGAGTCTCATCGGCCGTACGATCTAGCCTCGACGCGAAAGTTTAAAATGATCTGTCGTACACTTCCCATCGTCATTTGCGTCAAGGATTCTATTAGTGTTTATGCGATATTAGAATACAGGATTTGAAATTTTAATTCGATGCGAGGTGACGTGGCCAGTTTTAAGCCGCTCGATTAAAATATGGTTGCCGACATTCTTTTACGATTTTCAGGCGGAAAAGGTACAGCAGCGGTGGAATTAGTGTTGTTTACTCCGATAACGATGGGCTGTGTACTATTTTGTACTATTTACCATTTTCATATTTTGGAAGTTTCTTCGAGTCAAGCAGAGTCCACAATGGAAGAGAGCAACTGCCTTACACGTGATCCAATCCGAATTAATATTCACACGTGAGTAGTTATCTCGCCACATATGAATTCCTGTCCTCCCGATTCCCTTGCCACAAATTTTGTCGACGTGGACCATAGTTTAAAAGTGCGAAAAGTGCGAAATCGTTTGGAAAACCACTCTATGTATTTTTTGTACTATTTGCGTATTATACTATATAATAAACGCGTAATTTAGTACAGTACTGTCGTATATGCGTAGAACTATCCGTACAGTACGAAGAATCTATAGTACATTTGAACAATGGACGTGGACAGTTCACCGTGAATCGCTATTAGTGTTAATGTTTTTTTTGCCACTTAAAACATATTTTCTCCGTACACACATGTCGGATTGTGGATCTGACGGCTGCGATTGAAATCTAAGATTCGCATCTTCCGACTGGCGGTCTCCATGTGAAAATAGGACACGTGTGTACGGAGAAAATATGTTTTAGGCGAAAAAATTGTTAACACTAATAGCGATACACGGTGTACTGTTCAAGATTCAGTACAGTTCTGAAGTTAGTTTGCCACGTCATGTCTATTCGCCGTATTTTATTAGTAATCTATTCTAATTATACGCTTTCGTACAGTACTGTACTTTATTCTATTCCATTTTTATTCTATTCCATTTTTCGTACGATTTAAATATCTGAAATTTTTTATGTTTGTTAAATGTTCCTATTCAGGGAATCGGACAAAACATTGAACCTGTTCTTCTGGCGCACATAATATAATAAAAATAATAAAATATAAAAAAAAACATATTTTATTTTACCGTCTTTTTCTTTTTTTTTTGGTTACTTTTTCAATAAATCGAAACTCTCCAAATCTTTCAAGATTTTCCAATTCTCCCACCATTTCTCCACTATCTCTACATTTAATTTTCTCAAATTTTTATAAATAATTTCTCAAAAAAAAAAAAAAAAAAAAAAAAAAAAAAAAAAAAAAAAAAAAAAAACAAAAACAAACGAAGAAACAATAAAAAAAACTTTTTCATTTCCTCCTCCTCCTCTCCCTCTCTCTCTCCATTCCGTACGCACCGAATCTCCATTCCTTACACGCCGAATTTTCCCGTCCGTACACACCAACCCCCGTACCGTACCGTACGTGTGAAATCCGTACAATGGCGGAACACACGGAGAAGGCGACAGGAACGAAATTTCCGGAAACCATCACGCCTCCCGGATTCCGTACACCCGTACAGTTTTTGGCTGCGGGCGTAAGAGACAAAAAGGTGGCGATTCTGACAGTGAAGGTGTACGGAGTGGCCGTATACGTGCCACGTGGCGAGGCGGCGGAGGCGCTGGGGGAGTTTAAGGGAACGCCGGGTAGGGAAAAGGGGGGGTGGAGGGAGGGAGGGGGAGAGAGGGAGGTGGAGGGAGGGAGGGGGAGAGAG
>JBBHKE010002725.1:47971-61709 GCA_037447655.1 Zygnema cylindricum | reverse complement strand
AAAACCCTTCACAAAATAACAAAAAAAAACCTGCCAAAAAACCAAAAAAAAAAAACCTTAAAAAAAAAACCCCAAAAAAAAAAAAAAAAAAAAAAAACCTTCAAAAAAAGGAAAAAAAAAAAAAATTACGTTTCTAAAACCAGACCCAAAAAAAAGTCCACATGATTTTAAGAAACGTGTGAAAACCCTAAAATAAAACCCTAAAAAACCTAACCTAAAATCCTAAAAAAAAACCCTAGAATAAAAGCCTAAAAATTCACAAATGTGCAAAAAAATATTTCCAAAAGCTCTCAGCATCATTACAATACTTCCCGAACCGTAAAATCCTATGATTTTTTGAAATGTTAATTGAAAACAATACCCCTAATAGTAGAAAACCCTAAGAGTAAAAAAAACCTAAAAGCAAAAAAAAAAATGGAAGCTCCTTTTTGCACTATGAAGTCAAATCTAGTCAACCACATTCAATTTCTTTTTTTTTCTCTCCTTTTTTCTTTTTTTTTTCTTTCTTTTTTTCTTTTCTTGACTTTGTTTGACAAAATCTTATTTCGAACTAAAATTTAATTCAAAACTTACCTTTTTAACTTAAAAAATAACTTTACTTGACTTCTTCCTACACCTCATTCTTCCTTCCTTTGACGTACTTTGACTTCATTTGACCTTAATTTGACTCTATTTGACCTCATTTCTGACCCATTTGACCGCATTTGACTTTCTTTGACTTCCGTAATCGGTTTTCTTCGACTTCCCCCGTTCCGTAAAACGTGGAGATTTTGTCCTATTCCCATTGCGTCTCCACAACAAGCCAAAAAAAACATTAATCCCCATATTTTAACCCCATTTGTACCCCATGAGACGATAGTTGTCGCTAAAAAAGCACAAATTGCCGTAATCGTATAAGTCGTTTCGTCTTTTTCTGAGGGAATTCCTAAAACCCAATGGACCCAAAAAATGGTTCGAACGATAGCGAAAGTGTGGCTGCAGAAAAGACAAAAAAGGACAACCGAAAAAAGACAAAAGACGGGAATGAAAAATGTAGGAACGGGAAAAATTCGAGAAAAATGATTGGAGGAAAATTAGTGGAAGAAGTTTAAAGATGGTTGTTTATAAGGTTTAAAAGTGTTTTTTTATTATTTAGTGAATGTATAAAAAAACAAAAATTGGCATGAAACTCGTCCGATCCAAAAGAATAAAACAGGAATTAGTGTGAAATTTAACAGTTTTCTAAAACTTTTTTTTTAAAAGAATCCACAGTAATTTGATAAATTCACACTAATTTTTTCACATTGATATATATTATGAATCTAGAGGAAAATATATCTTATATTATGCATGTATTTACTTCTTTTCAAATTTTCTATAATATAAAAAGAAAATTTTAGTTCAATTACGAATTCAGGAAATGAAAATGTTTTTCTTGCATAAAAAAATAATTAGACATTGCTTCACACTAATTTTGGTTCGAAATTACATCAAGAAATAAAAACAAAAATACTTTTCCCTTCCCTTCCTCCCTCTCTCTCTCCCAAAAAAAAAAGGAACACAAAAAGGAAGAGTTTACATATTGCTCATTTTTTATTTATATTTTTTACGCACCTATAAACAAAAAGTTGAAAAAGAATTTGAAAATCGTACGGGTTTAAAAAAACTTTTATTCCGGAAATTGCCCAAAGGACAGAGGCAAAAAAATATCCACATACCATAAATCCTTTCCGTCCTGAAAACCCCCCAAAAAAAACTAAACAAATAAATAAAGATAATAATAAAAATAAAATTATATAAAGAAATAAATAAAAGAAAAAAAAATGACAGTGTCTTAGATATTATGTACATTGGTCTAAAAATTATGAAGGTCTCACAAAAATTAGACTATATATATATTTTAAACATTTTAGAAATTTCCAAAATGAGTTATGCAGGAAAAAAAAAAAAACGATAAATAAATAAGCGAAAATTGCATACGAATAATCAATAATAAAATGATAAATAAATAATAATAATAATAAAAAAAAAAACACCTGCGGTATAAGGAGCGAGAAAAAATGCGGAAGGGGCACAAAAGAGAAGAGTGGAAAGTCCATGAATTGCTGCTTCCCTCCACCCCCCCTTTTATGTCAAATTCTCCTTCCCTCCACCCCCCCATTTTTGTCAAAATTCTCCTTCCCTCTACCCCCCTTTTTATGTCCAAATTCCGATTTTTTTTCTAAAACTGTATCCGATTTTGTTTTCTCTATTTTTTCCTTTCAGTTTCCCAAATCCTTTTTAATTTATTTATTAACTTATTTTCTTTTCTTTCTTTTTCCCCCTTTTTTTTCTTTTATTTTCTTTTCTTCCTTTTCTTTCTTCTTTTCTCTTTTTTTTTTCTTTTTTTTGCTTTCGAAAATAAAATTGTGGGATTTTTCTTTTTTCCGCATAGTTTTCTTGATTCGGGATTTTTTTTTTTTTTTCTCTTTTCTTTTTCGGGCAAAGTCTAAATTATTTTTTTCAGGGTTTCTTTTCTCCCATCCTTCCTTAAAAAATAGAAGAAAAAAAAAAGGGTAGGGGGAGGGAAAAAAAAAAAAAAAAAAAAAAAACATAACTTGAAAAATTTGAATTTATTTTCATTCTCTCCCTCTCTCCCCTCTCCCCCCCCCCCCCCCCCATCCCCACCACTCCCCCCTCCAAAAATTGTCTCACAATAGGTACTCTTAATCCCCCCAAACCCCCCCCCTATACCCCCCTTACACCCCCCTAACACCCCCCTAACACCCCCCTAACACCCCCCTAAAACCCCCCTAAAACCCCCTTTTTATCCCCTCTATACCCCCTTTATACCCCCCCAAACCCCCTTTTTACCCGCCATTCTCTTCCAGGGATGCCCCAATATCGCCAAGGCTCCGCTAGCGACGCACAGAATCCCCCCCCCCACATGGAACGCCAGCTTCCGTCCGTAGAACTGAGAACTGCCTCCGTACAGCCGACGCGCGCGCGCATAGAAAGCGACAATTGCGCAATCGACAAACAGTAGCGTCACGCAGGTGACGTGGCACGCATCGAGCATGACTTGGAAAGAACGAAAACGACGAAAGAGTTGACACCGTCGTATCTTATCGTAATCTTTGTTATTTTTGAAGGAAATGTTGGAGATACCGCCTTAGATTTGGTGAGGACACTTCGAATCTGAGCGTCCGTACAAAATTGGAGAGGGAAATCGAAGCGATATGCCGATATAGTGGCAGAAGATATTTTGCGATACGCACTACTGTACTTTACAATCTCGATAACACCGACAATTTTTGTACGCGTGGCGACATATTTTTCGCTGATAGGATAGTTTCGCACGTGCGATTACTGGCGTTACTGGCCAATATTCGTCGTAATCGTACACAATGGTGTTCGATTTGCACATTTTACCCCTTTTCCTACGGTTCTCAGCTGTCCGTACCGTACTCCAAAAAAGTACGAATTTAAATCCAGTACAGTTCAGTACAGTACAGTATATTACACCCTGAATCCGCTATATGTGTTAATATTTTTTTTGCCACTTAAAACATCATTTCTCCGTACACACGTGTCCAATTTTCAATTTGAGATCGCCATTTGGAAGCTGAAAACCATACCTTTCAATAGCGACCGTCCGATCCACAATCCGACAAGTGTGTACGGAGAAAATGTTTTAAGAGTAAAAAAACACTAACACTAATAGCGACACACGGTGTACTGTAGTAACTGTCTAAACTGGGAACAAAACAGAGCGTCAACTATGACGCCACAACCACCGTAATCGCACGGAGTTCCGTAGACTCCGCACTGAATTCAAATTCTCGCACATTTTGATCTCAGTCCTTCGCACATTCTTTTAGGGAATTGATAATGGCAATGACTGTTTTGGTTGCACACATTCACTTACGTCATTTTGTCAAAAACAGTACGTTTGAAATACACATTGGTACAAATAAAGTACACCGTGAATCGTTATTAGTAGTGTTGTGTATCGGTAAAAAACTTATCGCGATAACACCGATACCGATAGTTATCGGTTATCGAACGGTCAGAGGTACCGATATATCGGTCCGAGACCAACAAATTCCATATCGGCGATAACTATAAAAATATTTAGTACGCATACTATATTACCTTATTAAATACTGTATTACACTATTTACATTATATAGCGTGGCATGCCACGTATACGAATCTGTTCCGTAACTATTTAACTAAAAATTATTACGGACAACGCAGCACAGAAAACGTTGGCCGGTTAACTGAAAAGAATATTTTTACGGCGAGGTACGGGATTTACATAAAAACTGGTGAACATGGAACAGAAAAAGGACGTCGGACACAAAGTACAACAGACGCAAAATAATACTTTGCGCGCCGCCGAAATCGAACATACGACTTGGAATTAAAAAGTACGAGCGGACGGCCAGCGTGAGCGCTGGCATCCGGGAATGGCTATTTTGGCAGCTTACGCCAAAAAAGCATATTGACACGTGGCAGGTGTCCAGTGGATCCCAAGGAATGAAGGATCAAAGCCATGGCGTCGGATGTGAAAGGTACATCGTTTATATTGGATCCGTACAAAAACCGTACAAACGTCATGGTGGCTACTGTACTTTCCGCGCGTCTGGGGAATAAGACGTACAGCTGAGTGTACATGTCGTACATTTATATGTACAGACCGTACATTTATCGCCGATAGTTATCGTTATCGGTGTTATCGCTGATAAGTACCCGATAGTATTGGTTACTTATCGGCGATACGACCGATAACAATATATCAAACCAATATATCGGTTATCGGTAATTTCTTACCGATACACAACACTAGTTATTAGACTATAGACATTATTAGTGTCAATAATGAATAAGTGTCATTAATGTTAATTTGTGTATCAATCCCATTGTGGAAAAAAAAAATTGTAATTTCTCTATAACGCTGATTTTGGTATACAGAATCGGCCGCCATTACGTATACGTTACAATAGGTAGAAGTACAAAATCTGACAATCCGTACCACGTCGCATCCTTTCAGTGTAATTAATCCATAATTATAATTTGGGTTTGCGAACGTGTTTGTCGCAAACTCGACTCCACAAGTGCAGTTCTGTATGCAACCGACATAAGTTAACTACAATTTCCGTACGATTTTCGATAATCAATTAGAGTTTTGTACCAGCAAACACATTCCGTACACCATACTATTCATGAAATAATTAACGTAATTCCATTGACGCTAATTCACAAGAACCGTAATCAACGTCACGAATAAAATAGAATCAGTCAGTGTATTTCGGGTATCAATGTCAAAAATTTGGGGCGCCGATATAGAGTACATAAGTTTAATAACTAGTGTTGTGCATCGGTAAAAAAAATTATCGCGATAACAGTGATACCAATAGTTATCGATAATCGAACGGTCAAAGGTCCCAATATATCGGACAGAGACAAACAAATTACATATCGGCGATAACTTAAAAACATATAGTATGCATACAATAATACTTTATAACATAGTGTATTATATTATTGACTTTATATAGCGTGGCATGCCACGTATAAGAATCTGTTCCGTCTTTGTTTAACTGCGATTTTTTACGGATAGCGCTACACATAAACGATGGCCGGTTAACTGAACAAAAATTTAACTGCAACGTACGACATTGTTCTGACAAACTGGTGAACATGGAACGGTAAAAGGACGGCGGACACAAAGTACAACGGACGCAAAATAACATTTTGCGCGCCGCTGGAATCTAGCGGACGACTTGGAATGAGAAAATATGAGCGGACGACCAGCGTGAGCGCCGGCATCCTGGAATGGCTCTTTTGGCAGCTTATGCCAAAAAAGCCGACAGATTGACACGTGGCAGGTGTCCAGTGGATCCCAAGGAAGAAAGGGACAAAGCCATGGCATCGGATGTGGAAGGTACATCGTGCTTACTGGATTCGTACCAAAACCGTACATACCTCATGGCGGCTACTGTACTTTCTGTGCTTGTACAACTGTACAATACAGTGATCTGATTGGTAGAACCGTCAGTAGATAGGGTTGTGAGTAGGGCGCGTCCGGGAAATATGTCGTACAGTTGAGTGTACTGGCCGTACAATTATCTGTACGGTTCGTACATATATCGCCGATAGTTATCGATATCGGTGTTATCGCCGATAAATAACCGATCGGGTATTTATCGACGATAACACCGATAACGATATATTGTACCAATATATCGACTATCGGCTACCCGAAAAAAGGTCCATATCGGTTATCGGCAAATCCTTACCGATACACAACACTACAAATTATAGTAAAAAAAGTAAAAAAAATAATTAGAGATGTTTACTCTAATTTGTGTGATATAACTTTTTCAAAACGGAATTTTACTCCAATTTATCAATAACTCTATTTTGGGCGTAAATTTGGGCGCTGAATATATCCACTGTAAATTATGTACAAGTACAAAATCTGACAAAACGTACAGTTTCGCATCATTATGACGTTTGCATTGCGCGGTTTGTTAAAACGCAGTTACATGAAAACGGCCTGTATTGAATCATTATTTGTACTTTTTTACTTAGTAAAGTACAATTTTGCACGGTCAGACATCCACCGTACGCCACACTATTTAAAACGGCACTGTAATAGAGTTGTTAACGCTCATTCAACAAGAACCTTAAATAACGTAAAGAATAATTTAGAATAATGTACTCTATTTATAGGGATAGAGTTAAAATTTGAGGTGACGAAATTAGCATACATAACTCTAATTACGATTCACGGTGTAGTTAATGATTCCTACGAAAATTTTGCGGCCAGATTTTGATTTTAAAAATGAAAATCAAAATTTCGAAATGGAATGGCAAAAAGACGCGGCAAACTTTGAAGGTCGCGCGAAAAACTTTGAAGGTCGGTGGAAGTCAGATGTAGCGTGCGAGGATATTTTCGGGTGACCTTCATCCAGGGTGGCGTAAGGCACATGGCCTCTACGACGTGTTCGTTTCTCATCCCCTATTCGTGGTGGATATATTTTTTACTGTTCACGTGTACCAATGGTTTGCGACCCGTGTGGAGAAAACTCTCCTCGCCAAGGAGAGTCTCTTCACACTGGACGATTTGCCCGATTGCTTTCGCGAATCAAAAAAAGTGAAACATCCAACGGTCGATACTTACGGCTATAATAATGGAGCCATAAACATGTTTTGTCATGCTTCGTTTGACAAAAAAAAAAAAAAAAATGGTACGAATATGTACGAAATCGTACGCCGTCCAGTAAACAACCCCACTTTTCCTCTTATGGAAGTTCACCCTTAAGGGTAAGATTCCATTGGGGGAAAAGTGGGGTTTTTTATTGGATGCCGTAAGTTTTCGTATAAATTGTACATTTTTTGTTTTGTCAGACGAAACATGTTTACCGGATAGCTGTCACGATTCTCCAATTTTATAGGCGTATTTATTGACCGTTGGATGTTTCACTTTTTTAGATCCGCCAAGCAATCGCGCAAATCATCCACTGTGAAGAAACTCTCCTCGCGGGGAGAGTTGCTTCACACTGGTCGTGTACCATTGTTAGACGTGAAAAAGCAAAAAAATATCCACTTGGAACATGCGATCACAAGCCTACACGTTGTACAGACCATGTGCCTCCGGCCATGCTAGATGCAGGTTAACCGAAAGCATTCTGCTCCGTCTGACATCCACCGACCTTCAAAGTTTGCCACGTCTGTTTGCCATTCCGTTTCAAAAGTTTAATTTCCATTTTCAAAATTAAAATCTGGCTGCAAAATTTTCGTACGGATCACTAACTACCTCCGTTGGTTTATATATAACGTTCAAATTTTCCATTTGAAAGTATTCTTAGATTTTCAAAATACGAACACTAACCTACGTGGCACCAATCATAATTGCGAAAGGTTGTTTACTGGCCCGATAAAATGGATCGTCAGTAAACCTGTCTGTACGTTTATTGGGACCGCCTAATGGAATCGAGGCCTCATGCCTTTTCTTCATCAGGCGTCGACAATAATCGAACGGAAACGTTTACTAGTAGTAATATTTTGTTCAGTTCTCCATCAAGTCGTGTTAGTAAGGAATCTATCGCCTACGTGCTTTATTTTGATAGGATCCACGAAGGTTCATGTCCAGGCAACGAGCACAATTAAGGATTCCAAAAGCACAAAATTTGAAACTCGTACTTATACGACCAACCGCAAATAAAAATTACGTGAACGTACACTTGTGCGTTCGTGTTTTATCATTTTTGTCGTTGTTTTGTCGTTCGTATTTTGTCGTTGAAAATTTGAAAAAAGCAGGCACGACAAATTTAGGATATCAATGGATTGTGAAGGAGGCGTCAGGAGACATTCTTCACCAAAATTTTGTTGGTTTCGTCCGTCGACCGTGTGAACAGTGCGACGGCGTACGAATTGTCAGATTTTGTATGGATACACATATTACTGTAGACATTGAAAGGGCGGGTATTTATTATTCAGGACAACCCAAAATACAGTTAGAGATTAATTAGTATATATATATATTTTTCAAAAAAATGAAATTCCCGATTAGTGTTAATAACACTATTTTTTTTTTTACGCTATTTATTCCTTTACTCTAGTAGCGATTGACGGTGTACTTTACTTGTACCAATTTGTACTTCAAAAGTACATTTTTTGACAAAATGACGTAAGTGACTGTGCGCAACCAAAACAATCACTCCATGATCAATTCCCTTCTTTTATTACGAAAATTTACGAAAATTTCCTGATTAAAATCATTCCACTGTTGGCTGCCGCTGTACGGAGCGGAGAAGATTCTGCCTTAGATTGCGGCGCAAATCACGAAGGGAAGAAGATGAAGACAAACGGTTCAGATAAGCAGGTACGGAACTAGGGCGATTATGTAAACTAGGGTTAGGACTTGAGTTAAAGTAAGGGTTGTGGTTAGGGTTAAGGTTAGAGTTTAGGTTAGGGCTTGTATATCGGTGTTAGGTTTACGGTTTAGGGTGGATCAGGGTTTAGGGTTTAAGGTAATATTTAAGTTATGGGCGAAATAGGCTAAGAGGCTTTAATATTTTGGATAGAGTTATAATTTAGGGTTAGGTTGTAGAGGAAGGTTGGGAATCGTGATGGATTTAGGGTTTAGGCTATAAATTAGGGTCAGGATTGAATGAGGATTAGGGTCAGGGTTAGGCTGAGATAGAAAGTGGATTATAATTTGACACTTGTTTTGGAGTATGTGTATGTGATATGTTTTGCATAGTATATACATTATATACATTTCATACATTATATATTATACATTAGACATTATACATTATACATTATACATTAAACATTAAACAATAAACAATGTACATTATACATTATACATTGTACATTATACATAAAATGTCATAGACATTACATACATTTTATACATTACGTACATTATTACGTTATATAAACTATTTACATCATGTACATTTTGTTCATTATATACATTTATGTGTATCTTTTGTTTTTCTGGATTTTGATATCCTAAAAAGATGTTCATCATTAAATGATATAAATGGTTTTGGGATGAACTGTAATCATGTGCGGATTCCTTGTACAAAATTTGATTTTTTCCGCAATTGTACTGATAAAAAGTTGTATTGTCGTTTAATTTAATTTCTTTTATATTTTGTTTCACAAAATTAAATTTCAAAAAGTAGAAAAGCCTTAGTCGTCTTCTGGAAAGATAGAAAACAGAAAATTAGGGTTAAATACTAAGGTTACAAATATTTTAACCCTGCCTTTATTTTCATTTCCACTTTGAGGTGATAAAGTTCCATTATTTTGGAAATGAATGTATCTTTTTATTTCAGTTTAAAAATGATATTATGATCTTTTTGCTGTTTTTGTTTCATAAATTTGGAGGAGATTTCTAGGATTTTCCGTCAGAGTTTAGGGTTTTCTAGTGTTTAGGGTTTCGATTTGATTTTAAGAAAATCTGATGCATCAGTGAGATTTCACCTGAATTAATATGGATTGACATGTCACATAAATCCACATTGACAATGGTAAACTGTTCATTCTCTCTCTCTCTCTCTCTCTCTCGCTCGCTCTCTCTCTCTCTCTCTCTCCCTCCCTCCCTCCCTCCCTCTCTCTCTCTCGCTCTCTCCCTTTTTCCCTCCTGAATACATTTTTTTTCCCTCTCCCTCTCCTTCCCCCTCCTCTCCTCATTTCCCTCTTCTCCCTCCCTGTGCCTCTCCATTCAGGTTCTCTCACGTCACTCTCTTACTCTGTAATCAGCATCCCTCTCTTTCCCCCTTTCCCTTCCCCTTTTATTCTCTCTATAGTGTATACATCCTTTTCTCTACCTCTCCCTCCTCCGTCGCTGATTTCCACTTCCCCTCTCCTTTTCCCTTTCTCTCACCTTTCTCTCGTTGTCCCTGACTTTTTTTTTGTTTGGTTTATGTTATCCTTTCTATCTGTTTTTTTCTTATATTTTTATCAATCCGTGCTTTTATCTTTTTTTTTTTGTTTTTTATCTTCTCATCTGTTCATCTTCTTATTGTCCTGTGCTTTAATCTTTTCCTCTTTTCTAACCTTTCATTCTTTTCAAAATTTCATTTTTGTCTTTTCATCTTTCTGCTTTTTTTGTCTGTTCCTTGTTTCTTTCTTTTTGTTTTTACTTCTTTTTATTGTTTGTATTTTTTTTTTGGGCCAGATTTCCGATCGCCTGTCTCAATTTGGTACGACAATTTTTACGGAAATCAGTTCTTTGGCCGTTAAACATGGAGCCATAAATTTAGGTCAAGGATTCCCAAATTTCGATGGTCCAGATTTTGTAAAAGAAGCCGCTTCGAAAGCGATTTTCGACGGAAAAAATCAATACGGTCAAATGGGAGGAATTCCAGACCTGAATTTTGCGATCGCTGCCCGATTCGAGAAGGACACCGGAATTAGCGTGGATCCATTGAAGGAAATTACAGTCACTTGCGGATGTACAGAAGCGATTTTCGCAACTTTTATGGGGTTAATAAATCCGGGAGACGAAGTTATTTTATTCGAACCTTTTTACGATTCATATTTAGCAAGTTTAGCGGTTTCTGGAGCCACACTAAAAATTGTGACTTTAAGACCTCCAAATTTCGCGCTTCCTGAAAAAGATTTACGTTCGGCTTTTAGTCAAAAAACGAAAGCAATTCTCGTAAATACTCCAAACAATCCGACCGGAAAAGTTTTTTCGAAAACAGAACTCGAATTAATCGCCAATTTGTGTCAAGAATTCGACGCAATTGCGATTTCCGACGAGGTTTATAATAAAATGGTGTATAAAGGGGTGCATATTTCGATCGCGACTTTACCGAAAATGTTCGAAAGGACGATAACTTTAAATTCTTTGGGAAAAACTTATTCTTTGACAGGATGGAAAATCGGATGGGCAATTGCACCCGAAAATTTAACTTGGGGAATAAGACAAGCCCATAGTTATATGACTTTTTCAATTGCTACCCCTTTACAATGGGGCGCGGTTTCGGCTTTATCTGCTCCGGAGACTTTTTACGAAGAATTAAAAGATTCTTATACGAGAAAAAAGGATATTTTGGTGGAGGGATTGAGAGAGGCTGGGTTGAAGGTTTACGAACCCGAAGTGAGAACTTTTTTTTTTTTTTTGGGTTTGATTTTTTTGTCCCTTTTTTTTAATAAAAGATTAATTTGTTTTTTGCAGGATTTGAGTTTTTTTCTTGCGTAGTTGTTTTGTTTTGTTCTGTTTATTTTCCTTTTCTTTTTGCCATTCGATTTCCCTTCTTCTCTTATCCGTTCTCGTTTCCTCGTCTGTTCTTTTCTTTTTCTTTTGTTTTCATTTGTTTTGTTTCGTTTCGTTTCGTTTCATTCCGTTTTGTTTTGTTTTGTTCCGTTCCTTTCCATTCCTTTCCGTTTTGCTTTTTTGTTCCTTTTTGTTTTGTTTTGTTTTCTTTTTTTTTGTTCCGTCCCATTCCGTTCCATTTTGTTTTGATTTTGTTTTTTCTTTTTCGGTTTTGTTTTTGCAGGGAACGTATTTTGTGATGGCGGACCACACTAATTTTGGTTTCAAAAACGACGTCGAATTTTGTAAACATTTGATCGAAGAAGTCGGAGTGGCAGCAATTCCTCCGAGTTCCTTTTATGTGAATACAGACGAAGGGAAAGATCTCGTCCGATTCGCATTTTGTAAAGACGAAGAAACGTTGAAAAAAGCCGTAAAACTTTTGAAGGAGAAATTAAAGCCTCGAATCGTCGGTCAATAACTTTCTGGAAAAAAAAAATTAGAGAAAAAATAAGAGGGACGAGAACATGGATTAGACTTCACTTCGATTTCATTTCGAATTCATTTCGATTTCATTTCGATTTCATCTCGATTTCGTCTCGATTTCATCTCGTTTTCATTTTGTTTTTGGAGAAGAGTTTTAACGGAAAGTTGGGAAAAAGACTCGGTAGTCTTTTTTTTTTGGATTGCCCATTGGCGATTTTTATTTGGTTTCATATTTTGACGGTTTCTCCAGTTTCGTCTTTTCTGGGATAATATAATGTGTATTTTGGGGTTCTTTAGCATTAGATTTTTTTTGTGGGTCAATTTATTGAAGACATTCAGAAGGAGGAATGACTCATTTCAACTTTTCATCTTTTTCAGTTTCTGCATTTGTTTTTCGCTTTCTTTTCGTGAATTTTTTTTCTTTTTTCTTTTCTTTTTTCGCCCATTGCAAGTTTCTATAAGAAGTGGGCTGTTCGTTTTTTCTTGTTCGTCTTTGTCATGTTTTTGTTTTTGTCTTTTTCTTGTCTTCGTCTTGTTCTTGTTTTGTCTTCGTCTTGTTCTTGTTTTGTCTTGTTCTTGTTCTTGTCATGTTCTAGTTCTTGTCCTTGTCATGTTCTTGTTTTTGTCTTGTTCTTGTTTTTGTTATGTACTTGTTTTTGTCTTGTTCTTTTTTTCGTCATTTTCCAATTACTTCGAATCACAAATCACTGTTTTCACCAAAAGAATAAATATTGAGCTAAGTCAAAACCACCATTCCTTTCCCATATTCGGAGGAAATATTTAGGATCAATTAATAAATATTTAGGATTTAGAAATATTGTAGGTTAATAAAAAAAAACGAAATACAAAAATTATTGAGACTTCGTCTAATTGCATTTCAGAATTTTCATTATTTATGCCGTAAATCATTTCAAATGCCCAAAATTTGAAAGTGAAAAAAGTAAGAGAAAGAGTGAAAACAAATAAATTCACGTTTTCTATTTTTGGTTTTTGTTTCAATGGTATAACTTTTAATTTCATCGTCGTGACAAATTGAGCGATAGATATGACATATTTCACAAATAATCACCATAAATCCAAATTTAATTGCGAATATGAATTTTGATGTAAACATTGTAAATCAAATTTATTTGAACAGCAGTAGTCACAAAAAGAAAAAAATAAAAAAAAAATGCCTGTTCGGTTTCATTTTTACATTTATTTCCAATGTTAAAAAATTTTTAAGGCCTAATGTTCGATTTTCCATTAGAGTAAATACTAATAGTAAATAGCTTACTTTTATATACTATTGTATTATTCTTCATCTCCCCTTGCCCTTTTCCCCCCTCTCCCTCCCTTCCCCCTCCACCCTAATCCCTCCTCCCTCCTCACCTCTGCTCTAACCCCATTCCTACAAACCTCCTTCCTCCACCCTCCTCCCTCCAACCCCCTCCCTCATATATTTTCATTCGATAAATGATAATCATAAATGAGATTACCTTTTAGCTTGTAATCCGGAATTTT
>JBBHKE010002725.1:0-46570 GCA_037447655.1 Zygnema cylindricum | reverse complement strand
AGAGAGAGAGAGAGAGAGAGAGGAGAGGGGGAGAGGGGTATAGGTGGGAGAGAGTTGGAGGGAGAGGGAGAGAGAGGGAGAGAGAGGGAGAAAGGGGGAGAGGGAGATACGGGAGGGGGGGAGAGGGAGTGAGGGAGTGTGTGTACGTGTGCGTGTGTGTGAAAATATCAATTTTGGGAGTCGCCACTCCGACTTCTTCGATTCAAATGCATACAATATTCTACGTCGTTGTGGAAATCAGAATTAGTGTGGTCCGCCGTCACAAAATACGTTCCCTTACGTTTCAATATGTAACGTCTCGTTTCGGCCACGTAACCGTTATAACCGCCGCCGTCAAGTCTAACGGACGATTGTTTTTGACGACGCCGGCCGACCGATTGCGACTTCAAAAAGTCGCCTCGCGTCCGGCGTCGCACGCGCTACCGTACACCGCCCATCGCTATTAGAGTAAGTAACGCTAATTCGGTGCCCTTTTTTTTTTTTTTTTTAACCCGAAATTCAATCCATACTTCTATTTTTTCCTTTACGCCTTTTCGGGTTCTTTTCTTAATTAGCGTTAATAACGGAAGTACACTGCGATGTTTATAGTGTGGTGTACGGACATGGCTTGTCCGTACCAAAATGTACTTTCTGAAATACAAATGTACAAAAAGTCATTTAATGTAATTGCGCACGCATGTGAATGTGCATCGGGAAAAAGAGACGCAAACTCGAATATTAAGATTTTGTAGTGTTGTGTATCGGTAAGGATTTGCCGATAACCGATATGGACCTTCTTTCGGGTGCCCGATAATCGATATATTGGTACGATATATCGCTACCGGTATTATCGCCGATAAATACCCGATATTTATCGATTTTATCGGCGATAACACCGATATCGATAACTATTGGCGATATGTGTACGGACCGTACACATAAATGTACGGCCAGTACACTGAATTGTACGTCATATTCCCCAGACGAGCTCTACTCACAACCCCTATCTATTGAGGTGTCTACCAATCAGATCACTGTTATTGTACAGTTGTACAAGCACAGAAGGTACAGTAGGCGCCATGAGGTGTGTACGATTTTGGTACGGATACAATAAAACAACGTACCTTTCACATCCGACGCCATGGCTTTGTCCCTTTTTTCCTTGGGATCCACTGGAGACATGCCACGTGTGAATTTGTCGGCTTTTTTGGCGTAAGCCGCCAAAAGAGCCATTCCGGGATGTCAGCGCTCACGCTGGCCGTCGGTTTTCTCATTCCACGTCGTATGTTTAATTCTGGCGGCGGGCGGAATGTTGTTTTGCATCCATTGTACTTTGTGTCCGCCGTCCTTTTTCCGTTCCATGTTCACCAGTTTGTCGGTACAATGTCGTACGTTGCTGTAAAATTTATGTTCAGTTAACTGGCCAACGTTTTCTGTGCTGCGTTGTCCGGAAAAAAAATTAGTTAAATAGTTACGGAACAGATTCAAATACGTGGTATGCCACGCTATATAATGTAAATAATATAAAACAATATACAATAAGGTACTATAGTATGCGTACTATATATTTTTAAAGTTACTGCCGATATGGAATTTGTTGGTCTCGGACCGATATATCGGTACCTCTGACCGTTCGATAACCGATAACTATCGGTATCGGTGTTATCGCGATAATTTTTTTACCGATACACAACACTAAGATTTGGGCGTACGAATTGTCAGATTCTGTACGGATACATATATTGATGTAGACATCAATACGGCGGGCATTTATTAATCGAAAAAGCCCAAATTAGAGTTAGGGTAACGTTCCATCACCCGAAAAGTGAGGTAGTTTATAGAAATCGGCGATTATCCGTACCAAACGTACCGCTTATTTTGTTTTTATACGAAAAACAACATTACAAAGAATCTTTCCAATACTCTCGGAAGGTCTAGGAGGTAATACTGACCGTCGGATGTTCATCTGCAAGGCGTTCGCTTCATTTTTCTCTGTACCGAAACTAAAATTTCGCTGTCAATGTAAAAATGCTGATTTGTAGATAGTGTGGCTCGATTTTGTCGTGTGTGACGACACGCATTTCTTTCATTTACTTTCAATTGATATTTTTACGCCAGTTCGTTTGATTATAATTTACAAAGTTTATTTCGTTTCGTGCTTTTTAATATTTCCGTACAAGACTGATAGTACTTAAGTTTAAAGAGGTTTCGTTTCAATTTGCGTGTAAGTTCAATGTAACGCTTTCACGACTAAATTTCAATTTTGTGGCCAAGTTAATATCCAACGTGCTTTCACCGTGGAGCTCACGTAACGACAAAAAGTGACTGTTTGCAACACTTTTATTTACATGTGGTTGCCGCAGTTTTGTTACAGTAAACGTTCGCCGGCCGTGTGAATTGCTAATTTTATTATGACGGTCGACGTTCGCAAGCGCGGCAAAAGTTTAAGCGGTTGAAACAATATTTTGAAAGTCAAAGCTGTCCAACCGATTGACCGTCAAATTTAGACTCAACGGTACTTTACTTGTACCAATTTGTACTTTCAACGTACAATCTTTGACAAAATGACGTAAGTGACTGTGCGCAACCAAAACAGTCATTGCCGTGATCAATTCCCTTAATTAGGATATATGTTTTTTTTGTATTTTTTTTTCCCAATTAGCGTTAATAACACTTATGTTTTTTTTACGCTATTTATTCCTTTACTCTAATAGCGATTGGCGGTGTACTTGACAAACGTGAATCGCTATTAGCGTCTTTACCTGTAATCACCTGTCGGATTATAGATCTGACGGTTGCGATTGAAATATTAAATTCTCAGCTTTCGATTGGCGGTCTCAAATTAGAAATTGGACAAGTGTGTACGGAGAAAATATGTTTTATGTGGCGAAAAAGGTCTAAAAAGGTCAATCCTGAAGCGGACACGATCAACGGCTCAAAATCGAAGATACTGAACGACGGTCCCCAATTCGACGCATCGGACACCGGATGCGACAACACATTTTTGTCCTTTATAAAAAAGCAAAAGTGATAACGGCATGATAGTACCGAGAAATTGCAGTATCCGGTACGGAAAATTTGTAAACATGTCGACAATATAGACACGTGTCGATACTAATCATTAGCAATCCCACGTTGACCGCAGCATGTGATTGACCATGATAAAATTTCGCCCTTAACTACTACAGTCAAACCCTAATTGTACATATGCTTCGTACAGGTATCACAAAACTAAGCTCCGTACGCCATATTTCTATGTGTAACAGGACGTTTCGACAGTTTCAGGTTATAGTCACAAAAAAGGTACACTTCCACGTCACAACAGTTCAGTATGGTACAATCGTGAATCGTAATTAGTGTTAATGTTTGTTCGTCTCTTAAAACCATAGTTCAAAAGTAGGCGTTTTTTGGTAGGCCTTTTGTAGGCCGCCTTTAGCGTAAGTTGTGTTACGGGCTTTCCATGTGATCTTCTTAGATCGCTACTTTCATCAGCGACCGTCCGATCGTCTACTGGAGAAAGTAACGTTCCGTACTAGGCCGTACTGTTTTTTTTTTTTTTTTTCAAAAGATGTTTACTAAAAATTCGTTGAGATTCTCCAGACTTCTTGGATTGAACTACCACCGTCCGATTTTCAATTTTCGACGCAAACGCTTCTTGTTTCCAGTACGTAGCTAGTCTCCTCCAACTGTCCTCGGGAGGAGAGTTTGTGATTACTAGACGCGTGTTTTGGTCCACTTGTAAAGTCAGAGTCGATCCACGACAGACGTGAAGTAATAAACTTACATGTGGCAATTGGAGTGGACCGTGTGACATAAAAGCCAGCCTGTTCGACGACAAAAACATCTTGGTTGTATGGTCGACGACAAATTTTTTTTGGTTGTAAGACATCCTGTGACGTCTCCTTCATAAATGTGCGATACAGCGATTCACGTACAAATGGTACATCCTTGGACATTTGTACAAACTTTAATTTTGCAACGGTTTTCGTGGCCGTTGATACCACAACAACCGTAAGAACGTTCAGATTGTACATTAGCGTGACGCTACGAGATATTTTAATCGGCGTCCGCCCGTACACATACGCAGCTGCGATTTTGTCCTTTTGGAAATGATGATTATTCCTGGGCGGCTCAAAAGGTCCTACGTGGTACCAATCGCAATCTAACACCTCATTCACTGGCACGACCTGATGGAAGGGTGCTACAAATTTTACTCCCAGTAAACGTGTTCGTACGATTACTGGGAACGCCTGATGGAAGGCTACCCTTAAATTGAAAATTGGACAAATGTGTACGGAGAAAAGATGTTTTCAGTGGCGAAAATGCTATCAACACTAATTAATATTCATGGTGGTACAGGACAGTACACCGCCAATCGCTATTAGCGTAGTGAACGCTAATTTCGTCCCGCTTTTTTTTTTTGTTATTCTCCATTAGCGTAGTTCATTCTATTTTTTTCTTTACTCTATTTAGGGTTAATTTTTTAGTACCGTACAAAATGGAAGTACGTAATATCTTAAATAGTGTGATGTACGGTCAGAGTAAAAACATACAAAACCGTACCTTTTAAGTGAAAAGTACAATTCATTTTGTTTAGTAGCCGCGGACGCATGAGAATGTGTGGTCTAAAAAGGGGATCGAAACGGGTTGTCAAATATCTCGTTCGCATATATTCGTCCAAAAACCACGTTTCGACTGTGTGAACGTACGATTTGTGTACAATTTGTCAGATTTTATACAAATACCTATATTAGTGTAAGCATGTTTGCGACCGACATTTACTTTTTCAAAGACCCAAATTATAATTATTAAACAATTAGAACGATGACGTACTTCAAACTTGTACGGTACCAACAAATTAACCTTAAATAGAGTAAAGAAAAAAATAGAATGAACTACGCTAATGGAGAATAAAACGAAAAAAAAGCGGGACGGTATTAGTGTACAAAACGCTAATAGCGATTGGCGGTGTAGCTCGGGCGGCATCCCTCCGTATTTATGACGACGTTCTACTTCTGCCCTGTTTGGACACAAAGCCGACAATTGAGCACCGACCAGATCGGTCCAAAGCCGTCAAAAAAAGCCGGCCTTGCCAGGCTGTCAGCAGGTTAATGAGTCCGAACTGTCTCCTGCTGAAGTACGAAAAATGGATGGCACTTTCTGGTGTACGGATTTCGTCTGGCGTCAACCATGGGAGTCAAAGATTTCATTGCTTCGAGGCATTGATTGGATAATGTAATAATATTATGATGAAAGACAAAAGAACATGTCTACAACGTCAAAGCTTACAAAAAATATATATTTTATCTTGTCGGTTACTGTAGTTGTTTTGTCCATTATGAGGACCATTTGTACTTTACTGTACGAAATTTATTTATGTAATCAGATTTTATAATGATTGCGTAATAATTAAGGCGCTTCCCAAGCCGTTTCGCTGCCACGTGTGCAACGCAGAAGCCCTAATTGGAAATAGAAAGGCTCTTCAGTACACGAAAAATACTCCAATTAATTTTCTACACGTTCAAACCTATTATTATTTTGCATTCATATCGAGACGCGATAAAATAAAATAGGTGACGTCATGCGTAATTTGTGGCATAAAATAACAAAAACAGAAATGGAAAGTTCACTCCCGACATTTTCTTCACATAATTTTTACGCGTTTTAACTTTTTCATTGCAGAAAACTTTTTATTGGCAGTATTCCAGAGAAGTACGGAAGCTCAGTGGCTTCCGTTGGCAGATGAGCGGGGAAGTGACGTCAGCTTTTTTGTCTGGTTCTAGACGCGCTTGCCCGTTCGTTAACTTCTTACGTCGCGTCAGCAAAACGGATTTCTCGCCTTTTCCATGGAATGACGCCTTGATTTTTTTTTTCGGGCAGTTTTGTGTTTTTTTTATTTGCTTTGCCCGAAGGGCGATGGCCCGGGACTGAATGCTCCGGACCAATCAAAAATTTATCGGTCAGAAGTGCAATAAAAATCTCAACGGGTAAATATATATATATTTTTTGGAAAACAAATGCTCGAACTTGACCGTCAGATTCTATCTAATGCGAATCTGAACTAATCATATATTGTCAGAATATTTCGTAAAAATTACTGTACTGTAGCTTTCCCGTATTTTATCTATTTGACCTAAAATCGGCCAATACAGTACAGTAAAATACGATTCGGTAAAGTACAGTACAGTACTGTATTTTATTGTACTGTTCTGTACTCTCGGGTCTCGAACATTTTCTCTGCATCTTTTTTCGATCCTTATTATTAGTCAATAGTTAATGCGTCCGTACATAAATGTACAGCTCCGATTCGGTCCGCCGACTGCGCCTCTCTGCCGCCACTTCAGCCGCTACCGACAAAAAACGAGATTATTCTGGCGGAACTATATTTTGTCCTGTGGCCAACAGTCGTTCAGGTGGCCGCCGGTGAAGAAGGACTCTCCTGCTATTGGCGCGTTGACTTTTTTGTCTTTTTCCCCGACGACCGACGTTTTTTAGGGCCAACGTTTTATTTTCCGGAGTCGTCCTCCCGATGCCGTCCGATGGACAGATCGAGAATATGTACGGTTTAGATTATATAGACCGGCCTATAATTGGATTTTTGTTTTTTATAGAGTTGCCCGTACTATCCGGTCAGGAACAAAAAAATATTGCAGGAACCGTCATTTTCAAGGAACAGCCTGGCAAATACTTCTCTCTCTCGTGCCTCTTCCATTTCAGCGGCTTCCTTCCCTCTCTCTCCCTCTCGTCCCTCTCACCTCCGCCACCTCTCCTCTCCCCCTTCTTCCCCCTCCTCCTCTCTCCCTCCCCCCCTCTCCCTTCTCTCCCCTATCCTCCCTTCCCTTCCCTCTACTTTTCTCCTCCTCTCTCTCTCTCTCTTCCTCCACTCAACATGGCTTCTTTCCGTAAAATCTTTATAATACGATTCTCTTCTTCCGACAAAAATCGCACTAAAAACTCTCCGAACAAAAATTCCAAAACACTATCCCTCCTCTCCTCCTTCCTTTTACTCCTCTCCCTCTCCTCCTACCCCCAAACCTCCCTCTCTTGTCCCATCCAAAACCTCCATCCTTCGGACGTCGACGCTCTCCTTCAGTTCCGTACAGAAGTGTACGATCCGTACGATACATTGTCCACTTGGCGGAGAAACCAAATTTCGGAAGCTTGCTGCTGGCACGGCGTGACTTGTGTCACGCCGTCGACCGGCGTCTCGAGAGTTGTCAATTTAACAATTTCCGTCGCCGATCTCAACGGCACGCTTCCGGCGTCGATCGGAAATCTGACGGCGCTCCGGATTCTCGATCTGTCGAACAATTTTCTGTACGGACCGATCCCGGATTCTTGGGGAAATTTGTCGTCACTCGAAACCCTAATCCTCGGCGGACAATTTTTGAACGGCACTTTGGAAATCCTTTCGAATTTTAAAAATTTGAGCACTCTGGATCTCGTAGCCAATGATTTCGCGGGAGACTTGGCGGAATTACCGTTTAAACGTTTAAACAAGTTAAAAACGGTTTTACTTTACGCGAACTCTTTTTCGGGCGGCTTTCCTGATTGGTTGAAGTATTTACCGGAATTGGAGATGATTGATTTGAGCCAATGCGAAAACTTGACGCCGTCAAGTTTACCGTCGGATTCCGACAGCTGGCCGGCAAGTCTGACGGTCGCGCGATTCAAAGATATGCATTTGGTCGGCGAGATTCCGTCCGTACTGGCCGGTTTGAGTTCCTTGACCGAGCTTGACCTTAGTAGGAACTTTTTGTCCGGTAGTATACCGAAAGAATTTGGATTATTCGAGGATCCCGACGGCATTATTTTGGATTTATCTACGAATAATCTGACGGGCGAGATTCCTTTGGAATTGGCGGAAGGTTCGTGGAGCCTTCTCTCTCTCTACAGTAACCGGCTTTCTGGGAATGTTTCCAATTTTTTGTCGCGACTCTGTGTACGGAACTCTTTGTCTCTTTCTCTATTAGCTCTCCAGGAAAATCAGCTGCACGGCGAGATTCCCGAGGGAATTTCGAAATGCGTATCTCTCAATTTCCTCCAGCTCAGCTCTAATTTTTTGTCGGGTTCCCTGCCAGCCAATCTCAGCCTCCTCGAAAACCTATTCTCCCTATGTGTAGAAAAAAACAAAATTTCCGGGCAGATTCCGACAGAATTCGCTAAATTCCAAAAATTAAATACTCTTCTTATACATACGAATCAACTTTCTGGCCCCATTCCTCCTTTTAATTCCTCCTCGCTTTCTCAATTTTGGGCGTATTCGAATAATCTGACAGGAGATCTTCCAAAATCTTTTAGAGATTGTACGAATCTCGAAGATCTCCAACTCCAAAACAATCAAATTTCTGGTCAAATTTTGATTTTGAATAGTCTTCCCTTTCTCACGAATCTCAACCTTACGGCTAACAATTTTTCGGGAAATCTTCCGTACATCAAAAATTGGACTTCTCTAGTACAATTAGACCTCTCTTATAATTATTTTAATGGTTCCATACCCCAAAGTCTAGGGATTAACGCCCAATCTTTAGTTGACGTCGACTTAAGTCACAATTTTTTGGAAAAAGGCATTCCCTCCTCTCTTTTATCTCCTCCTGGTCTTCTCTCTCTCGACATAAGCTATAATTCTTTGACCCAATTTTTCGATTCTTATGAATTAAATAGTACTACTTTAACCTCTTTACAGCTCCAATTTAATCAAATTTCCGCAAGTTTACCAGTTGATACTCTTTCTAATCTCCCTAGTTTGATGGTTCTCAACCTCCAAAACAATAAAATGTTTGGACCCATTCCGTCGAATTTTTCGAGGACGACTCGATTAAAAGAATTACAATTCTCCGGAAACTTTTTTTGGGGCGATGTTCCGGAGGATTTGTATTTTATAAAATCTTTGACACATTTAAACATTTCTAACAATCGAATGAATGGATCGATCCCCGATTTACCGACAACTCTTTCTTTTGTCGATTTGAGTAACAACTCGCTTTCCGGAACTCTTCCTTCTTTCAACGGTTTTGATTTCTTACAAATTTTAGATCTTTCGATGAATAATATTTCCGGATTCATTCCTCCAAATTTGGCGCTACTATCGGAACTTGAATTTCTCGATTTGTCGCAAAACTCTCTAAGTGGCACGATTCCGTCGACTTTTTCGGGAGCGATTTTTCTCAAATATTTCAATGTTTCATCCAATTCCTTGGAAGGACCTATACCCAACAACCTTTCCCTTTTTCCTATTTCATCTTTCAAAAATAATGCAAATCTTTGTGGCGCTCCTCTTTCGACGGCTTGCGAACCTGACAATAAGGGACAAGACGGTCCGACCACAATTAGTATTGTAGTCTCTTGTTCAATCGCCGTTTTTGGGATCCTTCTTCTTTGTCTTCCGACATTATATTGTTATCTTGCTTCCTCGAAAAATGAAGAAACCGAACCTGATTTCGGCTTAGGTCCGGGAGTAGGTGTGGAATTGGGTTTGGAACTTGTTCCACGATCTAGTTCTCAAAGAGTTGTCGGGCTCGGTCCAAGATCAGGTTCGGAACGTATAGGTTTCGGAATGGGTCCGAGATCAGGTTCGGAAAGAATCGGATTTGGACTCGGTCCGAGATCCGTTTCGGAAAAATCCGGTTTGCAATCAGGAGCCGTTTTACGGAAATGGTGCGAGGCTCAAGCGGCGAAAGAAGGTGGAACTCCCAAAAGAGAATCGGTACTTTTCAAGGAATTGCTGAAGCAAAAATCTGCTTCGATACCGGAAAAAGATGTTGCGATTGATGTTGAACTTCCGGATGAAGTTGAGGATTTTTCAGCAAAGGGCACTGGAGTGCCACCGAAAACTGGAATTGGTCGGTGAATCATTGGGAACTCTGAGGTTTTAGACTTGTGATTTGGAAACATTACAAATTTTTAAATTTAGTGTTTGAAGCTCATCAGGTGACAGGCGATTTTGTGAGTCTCTCTTTGGACTTCAATATTAGAATTTAAAAATTCTGAAAAGGAAATTAGAAATTCAGAACCGGATGTTAGTCATTGGATACTCATAAACCTGGTTTTGACTCTAGTGGACATTATAATTCGTGGACAATGTCCTCAAATCGGACATCAAGAATCAGACATTGGTCCACTGAACATCGGACGGCAGATATTGGACATCGGCGTATCACAATTTTGACATCAAAAATTATGAGAATGTGGACATTGGGCACTAGATATTGGCGATTGGCATTTTACATGAAGGTCAAACATAAGATGTTGGAAATAAAACATTAAGCACCGGATCTCGGACGTCGGACATCGGACATTTTTGGGCGTTGGATTTCAGAAATTGGACATTCAATATCGGCATTGGATGCTGGAAATTGGACAATATTTGACGTTGATAACATCGGACATTTCAGATTTGATAATTGATGTTTGACATCGGCGAAGAAGTTTGGTTTTTGCGATTTTCAAATATTTTTTATCAAAATCTTACTACTGGACATTTTCCAAGAGGCCTAGCAGTATCATCAGCTGTACCAAATTGTGTAAAATTCTGTTTCAATTCAAGATTAAGTATTTTCTAAAGTAATATATAGCGCAAAGATATGTCTATTTTTTTTTTGTATCTAAGGATCTTTCATTTTTACACAATGGTACAATGTATCTTTTTGTATATTTGATCGCGAATTTTTAATAATTAAAGGGATTAAATCAAGAAGTTTTGATACAGAAATAAAATCTATAATGTGTAACATGGTAGAAAAATAAAAAAAATGTAAACAAAAGTTTTTTTTTTCCTATCCTCCAATACCTTTCTTTTTCAGTTTTTCTATGAACCCAATTTTAGATTTGGTTCAATTTTTATAGTCGTTGAGAAAATAAAAAAAGTTGCTCCGAATAAACCGCTTAACTCTCACACTTTTTTTTTTCTCCTTTTTAGTTTCTAATTCAGTAATTTGTATGAGTTTTTCAAAATAAGCTTTTTGCTGTTTAGTAAGACAAGCTGATCAATTGAAAAAGTTAAAACTGAAGTTCTTATTTTCTCCTTTCTGTTTCTGTTTTTTGTTTTCGTTTCTCGCATGGAGTTTTTTTCATTTGAATGCTTTGATCTTCCTTTCTCTCTCTCTCTCCCCTCCCTCTTCCCCTCCCTCCCCCTCTCTCCCTCACCTCTCCCTCTCTCCCTCCCCGTCTCTCCCTCTCCCTATCTCCCTCCCCGCCCTCCCTCTCCCCCTCTCCCCCTCTCCCCTCCCTCCCTCCCTCCTTCAATGACGTTGTTTTTAATTTTATTGCTGTTTTTTTTTTAAGTTAAAAGATTTTCAAGGTTTTTATAGTTCTACGGTTTTTTGTTTACTCTTTTATATATATATATTCACGATCCGGAAATCGCTGTTTATGATTAAGGCCTTCCTTTGGACAATCCGTACGGTAAATCATAAAACGACAAATACAATTGCAATGTTCACACCCTAAAACTTCTAGGTTGACACCGCCAAAGAAAAAGTCGCACGAAATTAAACACTTTCAGAACATTTGCCGCGCCAAAATTCCTATGATCGTACGGACGACGGCCACCGCCAATGCCGGATTATAACATGCCACGCCGTGGGAAGTACACAATTTTGATACGGCGAGACACGTGGCGTTGCGCCGGTATATTTATTTTTGTGCAAGGATTATTTTCGATTGTGAAAATATCAATTGCTATGCTACGACCAATTGGAAGCAGCAGGGCAGGAACCGGTGAACGAAAAAGTACGTACAGAAAAATAAAGTGCGGAACTCGTTCAAATAGCTTAAGCACCAATCGTCGTCGTCGGTTCGCTTCACCCGTCGACGGTCCGTTCACGTTAAGAAACGAATACGAGCGTCATGCCACGTGGCAAGATTTTAATAAGATACATATCAATAATCCGATAATCCTAGCCGTTGGCACCTCGGCAGTGTCGCCACGCGCATTTTTCGGGCCGCCGGGCGATTTGTGACGCGGCTGAGTCGTCACCTCTTGAAAATCATTGGCGCACGTGTTCTGAAAATGTTCATTGTACGGATTTGTTTTCGGGGTGTCCAGCCACAGTACAGTACAGTTCTGTACTGTAGCAGTTTGGGCGGTCAATTGCCAAAGAAAAAGTACATAATACGTGTTAGGTGCTTTGCCGTACGGCGAAGAAATGAAGTGACACGCACGAGTCATGAGACGCGTGGTAGGCCAATAAAACAGAAATTCAGTACAAAACTACTGTAGCGACAGCTCCGACGCGGTGGAAACTGGAAAGCTGAGCCTTACGGTCGGCAAATAAGACAACAAGCGTTCGTTAATCTTTACATAACGTGCCACAGAAATACACGTGATATTTTATCACAAACAAACAGCACATAAGACAAAACTGTATCATGATATGACAAAAATAAAGTAAAAGGTACCTATAGAGGACAAAATAAATTTGTCGTCCACTTCAGTGTCATCAAAACCGACCATAAGTACAAAGGTGAACAAGTGCAAAGCCCGAGAATGTCCCGAGTAGCCAGATTCACCGACCAGATATTCCGATAACGACAAAAGTACAGAAACGGATTCAAAATTCAAACCGACTAAAAGTACAGACGAAGGTCTCCGCCCATTGGGCCACCAAAGCTGGTGCCATGTTGGAAGTAATTTTCAATGATTGCGCTAATTTATGACTGTCCGGTTCTGGAACCTACAGTTACCGACCACTTCAATCAGTAATTAACCAATCATTAAAATCGACTGAATAAATTATTCCTTCGAGGGCCCAATTGGAAGAAGCCCGACGAGTCCAGAGAGTTGACCAAAACTTGTAAAGCCGGCTGGAGCCTCGGAAGTACACATCCACCGTACATCTGGTTAAAATTGTCGGTCGACCAGTGTAATTCCGGGTCATCCGGAGATTCAATACTGTGGTTCATTAATTCAAGAATTCAAAACCGTACTCATTAACTTCTGGAGATTTTATTCCATAACTCGCCACCGTTTAAACGCTGACAGCTGAAACCCAGATTTGACACGAGTTAAAACGCTGCTTCAATTCCCGTAATTTAATTCCGCACGATTTTGCGTCGTCCGTACGTTTCTCCAAGTACGAAATACCTGTACGGTAATGTACCCTCTCAGGACTCTTCAATAATTCTGTCCGTATCGGACGCCGCTAATAGCTGCCAACGCGCGTGGAGACATTGTCCCAACGGCTTGAGAAGTACAGATTTCTCTATAAGCCTGCCACGTGGCATCATGTCGTGTCAATTTTTTAGCGTGGCCGGACCGTCGACGAGAGAACTGAACCGACTGTTTCCCGGAATCCGTATTTCATATCTGTACGTTCCTTTCATTTGTTGGTTTCTTGACTTCTTGTCAATGGCCGTCGTACTCAGAAATAAAGTACGGAGTCGTTTGAAATAGTCGGTCCAGGTCGCTTATTGACCGGTCGTCCACGCTGGAAAAATTGATGCCGCTTTGAACTAAATTTAGAATTGAACAAATTTGTGTTGTTTGATTCGTTCGCTTCTCAACCTTTGTACAGTACACCGTGTATCGCTATTAGTGTTAATAATTATTTCGCCACGTAAAACATATTTTCTCCGCGCACACTTGTCTGGCTTTCAATTTGAGACCGCCGATCGGAAGCTGAGAATCTTACCTTTCAATCGCAACCGTCAGATCCATAATCGGACAAGTGTGTACGGAGAAAAAAGGTTTAAGAGACGAAAAAAAAATTAACACTAATAGCGATTCACGGTGTAGTTCGTTTTTTTTAGAGCTATGGTACTTAAATGTACCTCGCAATGTTGGTACACCGTGTATCGCTATTAGTGTTTATGTTTTTTTTGCCACATAAAACATCTTTTCTCCGTGCACACTTGTCGGATTGTGGATCTGACAGTTGCGATTAAAAAGCAAGATTCTCAGCTTCTGATTGGCAGTGTTAAAATTAAAAATTGGACAAATGTGTACGGAAAATTTATGTTTTTAATGGCTATTTTTTTTTTAACACTAATAGCAATACATGGTGTACTGTACAGTACCGTTTAAATCCAACACTGCTTGATACGATACTGTACACTTCCAGTCGATATTTTGTGATATTCTATTTCTTATGTCGGCCTTGATTTGATATTTGTTCATCGTGCGTTAGAGGTGGTACCCGAATCCGTACCCAACCGTTACTCGACCGCCCGCGT
Organism: Zygnema cylindricum; assembly: GCA_037447655.1. Taxonomy (NCBI): domain Eukaryota; kingdom Viridiplantae; phylum Streptophyta; class Zygnematophyceae; order Zygnematales; family Zygnemataceae; genus Zygnema; species Zygnema cylindricum. The sequence continues at coordinate 32,419 of JBBHKE010002725.1, read as the reverse complement.
CGGATCCGGAACGGATTCGGGTGCCAAATTTTGGGGGCCGGGCGGATTCGGGCGGGTGATTCACAAAAAAAAAAAAATCGGGTACGTTCGGGTAATCAAAAAACGAAAAAAATTGAAGGTTTTGTACTGTCCATACTATCCAACATTATTGTAATTTGTACTCTTGGTATCGTGGGAGGTAATGAGGGAGATGTACCATTAATTTTGTACTTATTCGGGTACGGACGGGTAAGGGTAGTCGCGAGAAATCGAGCTTCGGTTAACTTTTATTTTCGTAAACACGTATCGGGGCAACAGTTAACAATTTAGGAGCGTGACATAACCCGGTCGGGTATCGGGTGTTCAGATTTTGAAAAAAAAAATTTGTCGGTTTCGGGTATCTAAAATTTTGACTTTTGCGACCTCTGTCGTGCGTGTTGCTCAATTGTCTTAGCTTACGATATTATATCGGAAATCGATATCGAGCAAAGTCAAAATACTGACAATAGGCTGAAATCAAATCGAACGTCACACATTGCTCCCCATGTGCGTCACTTCTAGTAACGACACAAGCCATGCCTCATTTAATCATGGCTTGCCACGTGGCACCGTGTTACGTGTCATCATGGCGAGCATTAGAAAGATCCGCATTCTTAGGAAGTTTGAGGAGGTCATTTCGGCAGCCACGGGCCGTACCTCAAATTCGGAAAATACAAACTTTAAATTTTCAAACCCTAGAATCTATTCCGAAATTGCCTTCCAAATTTATTTTTGGAAAGGAGAGAAAACGACCTCTTGTTGTCAATTTGAACAAGAATTTTTCAATTTCTAAAACGGAGAACGCAACGGAACCAGCTAATGTGAGTCACATGGAAAATGTTGTTCGTAAAATGTTTGGTTGTAAAAATTGTTTTTTGGTTAGGGTTAAGGTGAGAAGGTTAGGATTTGGCTAAGATTTAATTTTTTAGTGGTTCATACTTTGGTTAATTGTAGAATTCTGGTTAGGATATGGTATTTTAGTTAATTGATGTATATCTTTATTATGTATTTATTTATTGTGTATTTATTTATTGTGCATTTATTTATTGTGCATGTATTTATTGTGTATTTATTTATTGTGCATTTATTTATTGTGCATGTATTTATTGTGTATTTATTTATTGTGTATTTATTGTGCATTTGTTGGTTTAAAGTTAATGCTTTGATTTATTTAGGTTAAAGCTTAATTTGAAGGATTTAGGGTTTAGATACTTGATTTATATTATATCATGGTTAGTATGGAAGAGAACCACCGCTGAATTTTCTATTTTTTTTTAATGAAGACTGTTAGTATTTAGTATTTTGAGTAAGGTTTAGTGAGGGTTTTGGATTAGAGTTTATGTTATAATCTAGGATCGAAATTTTTGGTGTTTGGTTTTGGATTATTTTGACAATATTTCTTAACTTGATGAAACTTCTCTTGATCGATTCTTCTCGCACTTTTCCATCGAATGACTGCCGTAGAGTGAAATTAAAAAATAATCATTGCCTAACAAAATATATATCTGTGCATTTGTGCTTTTTTTTTTTTTTGTCCCAAAGGATATTTTTTATTCGTCGGTGGGATTAGATCGAGCGGCCGAAAAAAGATCTGATCTGACTTGGTTAAGTGAATCTCTTAAAAATCCGAATACTCTGGTAAGCTTACAACTAATTTATGTTTAATATTTTTTCTTTTTCGGTAATGCTGTTTTTATCAGTTACATGACTTTTTCAGTTTTCATTTTTTTCAAAAAACAAAAAATGTTGAATATCGGCTTTGTTTGGTAAATTTGTTCCATTTTTTTGAGGTATACCATATGAAGTGTGGATACTTCTTTGCCTCTCCCTCTCCCTTTCCCTCTCCCTCTCCCTCTCCCATTACCTCTCTCTCCTTTGGAAAAAGAAAAAAAAAATGCTATCATGAAGTCTTATTCTGATTCTTGTTTTTGTTTAAATCCTTTTCTGAAAAAAAAAAAAAAAAAATGGCAAAAAAAAAATGGTTGTTTCTCTCCCCCCCCCCCCTCTCTCTCTCTCTCTCTCTCTCTCTCTCTCTCTCTCTCTCTCTCTCTAACTCTCTCTTTTTCACTTTCTCTAACTCTCTCTTTTTCACTCTCTTTCTCTCTCTAACTCTCTCTAACTCTCTCTTTCTCTCTTTCTCTCTCTCTCTTCCTCTCCCCCCCTCGCCCTCTTCCTCTCCCCCTCTCCCTCTCTCCCTCTCCGCCTCTCCCTCTCCCTCTCTCTCTCTCCCTCTCTCTCCCTCTCCCCCTCTCCCTCTCCCTCCAGATTATTCCTGTTTGGAACGGCAAAGTTTTGGTGAAAAATAAAAAAGGATTTTTTTTGCAATCTTCTCAAGTTTCCGATTTATTCGAAAATGGCTCACTCTCTACCCCTATATTTTTGGGGATACAAGAAGAGACGAAAACCGCCGTATTTGTGACAAATGTCACACTCACGGAGAGGTGATTGGGGAAGAAAGAGAGGAAACCGTTGACCTTTTTTGACACATTTGACATTTGACAGTTGAGATTTGACAGTTGATGTTTGACTCGAACTTGTTTGACTTTTTTGACTTCTATGGACTTTGAATGTCTTGTCATTTACTTATGTTTGTGGTCTCGCCTTCATTTTTCCTCCTATCTCTCCTCTCGTCCTTTTATCTCTCCTCTCTCTCCGCTCGACCTTTTATCTCTCCTCTCTCTCCTCTCGTCCTTTTATCTCTCCTCTCTCTCCTCTCGTCCTTTTATCCCTCCTCTCTCTCCTTTCGTCCTTGTATCTCTCCTCTCTCACCTCTCATCCTTTTATCTCTCCTCTCTCTCCTCTCGTCCTCTTCTCTCCTCTCTCTATTACTTGCATTTCTCTCCTCTCTCTCCTCTCGTCCCTTTATTTCTCCTTTCTCTCTTCTCATCCCTTTATCTCTCCTCTCTGTCCTCTCTATCCTCTCATCCTTTTCTCTCCTCTCTCACCTCTCGTTCTTTTATCTCTCCTCTCTCTCCTCTCGTCCTTTTACCTCCTAACTCATCCTATTACCTCTCTTCTCTCTCCTCTCATCCTTTTCTCTCCTCTCTCTCCTCTCTCTCCTCTCGTCCTTTTATCCCTCCTCTCTCTCTATCACTTGCATTTCTCTCCCTCTCTCTCTCTCTCTCTCTCTCTCTCTCTCTCAGTCTCCCACTGGTTTGCTCTTCTCGGTTTCCTGTGACTTTCTCTCTCTGTCTCCCTCCTCAACCCCTTAGCCACTCTCTTTTCCTCTCTCTCACACTCTCCCTCTTCCCTCCTTGCCCCTTCCTCTTTCTTCCCTTCGCCCCCCTTTCCTCTTTTCCTCGCACCTCTCTCTTCTCTCCCTCTCCCTCCCCCCACCCCCCTTGCAGTGCAGCCCTCCCTGGTAGCCATGGCTCCCTCTGGGTGGATCTCAGAAGGGAGGGCCCTTCCCTCCCCCCCCCTGAGGCTTCCCTCCTGGCCTTTGGAAGAGGACTTATCGACTGGCACTCAAAAAATGTGAGTACTTTTTTTTTGTTCTTTTTATTTCTTTATTTCTTTTATTTATTTTTAGTATTTTTTTTGGTTTGTTTTTTTTGTTTGTTTTTTTTTTGGTGTGGTTTTGGATTTTTTTTTTTATGTGTTTAATAGAGATTTCAATGGGTTTTTAATGCCATTTCAGTGTTGTTTAATGGCGTTGTTCACATTTTTTTGACGATTTTTAATGATTTTGACGTTTGTTGATGGTTTTTTTGACGCTTTGACGTTTTTTGACATTTTTTGACATTTTTTGACATTTTTGACATTTTTGACGTTGTTTTAAGTAATAATGGTGTGGTAATGTGCTTTAAAATTTATGTTTATAGTGATTTGATGACATTTTACCGGCGTTTAAAGGCATCTTAATGTCGTTCCATTTGTGTTGTAATACTGTTTTAATTTTGTCTTAATTGTGTTTTGATTGTGTTTTAATTGTGTTTTCATGGTGTTTTATTGGTTTTTTTAATTTAATGGTTTTCTGATGCGTTTTAATACCATCTAAAACTCTCTGTTAACGCCGTTTTAATGGCATTTTAATATTGTTTTACCAGATTTTCAAATTCATATTTATGCCATTTTAATGACATCTTTACGCCGTTCTAAAGCCAGTATAATGCTGTTTTATGAGCATTTAAAATTCTCTTTCATGGTGTTTGTTTTAAAAATATTTTAACAGTGATTTTGATGTTTAAACGAGGCTAAAAACGGGTTTAAACGGGGTGTAAAAGGGCTTCTGTTCACGCTGCGGGTCAAAGTCAGAGGAAAAGGACGGAGGCCATTCTCGAAAATGCTCCGAGCCCTCTTGTGGGGCTTCCTCCTACCCCAGGATTGTCAGTCTCTCCCACCCTCAACCTCTTCTCCCCGCACCCCTATCCTGCTCTCTCTCTCTTGTTATCTCTCCTCGACCTCTCTCGCCATCTCTCGGCCTCTCTCTTGCCTTCTCTAGCCCTCTCTCGCTCTCTCTCCCTCGCCGCTTCTGCCTCTGCCTCTCCCTCTCTCTCCCTCTCTTCCTCTCTCTCCCTCTCCCTCTTCCTATCCCGCTCACAGTTTTTGAGTTGTTAACATTTTTGTTATATTTGCCATGGAAGAGTGGCGAGAGAGAGGGAGAGAGAGGGAGAGGGAGAGAGAAAGAAGAGCGAGAAAGGGAGCGGGAGAGAGAGGAGCGGGGTAGCGAGAGGGAGGGGGGAAGGAGGGAGGGAGGGAGGGAGGAAGGGAGGGGGGAGAGACGCGGAAAGGAGGGAGAGAAAGTGGAAGGGGGGGAGAGAGGGAGGGAGGGATGGAGGAAGGGAGGGGGGAAGGGGGAGGGTTCATTGTGATGAGAGTGTATTGGATCATATTTTGGGTAGAAATCGGATTTTTATTTATTTTTCCAGCATTGCAAAAATTTAAAGAAAAATGGATAAAGAAAAGGAAGAAAAAAGAAAGGAAATGGAAAAAAGAGAGAGGGAGATGGAGTGGGAGAGGGAAAAGGGAGAGGGAGAGAGAGGGAGGAGTGGATGGGGGAGGGAGGAAGTGAGCGAGAGAAGGAGAGAAGGAAAGAGACGAACGCTTTGGTAACTTCCAGAGTTTATTGTTGAAAAGTGAAGTGAAGATTTCTCATTCCACCTTTTTTTTTTGCTGTCGTTTTTGTCTTTTTGTCTTTTGTCTTTTTTTCTATTTTTTGTCGTTTCTGCAGGATCCAGCTGTCATCATGCTCGTTACGTGCGGCGATTTTGTCCTTCTCGGGAGACAGGTGCCCTTTTAATTTGTTTTATTCTATTTATTTAATCATATATATATATATATATGTATATATATACACATACACATATACATATATGCTATTTATTTATTTATTTATATATATATATATATTTACAAATGTTTATATATACACATATATATAGACATGTACATGTATGTATGTATATATCTATATGTATACACATATATATATATATACATGCATATATATAATGCATTTATTTCTTTTCAAGTCTGTTTATTTTTCCACTTATTCATCTATTTATATATTGTTTATTTACTAATTTCCTTATTTTTTTTATTTGTTATACATTTTTTCAGGCTCGATGGGAGGCCGGGAGATGCTCACTCTTAGCGGGATTTGTGGAGATAGGGGAGACTTTTGAAATGGGGGTGGAGAGAGAGGTGAGGGAGGAGGCGGGGGTAGAGGTAACCCCAAACTCAGTCAGGTGAGGGAGAAGAAAAAATGAGGGAGAGGGAGAGGGAGAGCGAGAGAGAAAAAGAGGGAACGGGAAAGATCAGCTCTACGGATACAATTTTGAACTCCATTAACACAAAAATATATATATACATATAAATATATAAATATACGTTATATTTATATATTTATATATATATATATGTATATATATGTATATATATGTATATATGTATATATATGTACATATATGTATATATATGTACATATGTATATATATACATATATATATGTATGTATGTACATATATATATATATATATATATATATATATATATATATATGTATGTATGTACGTATATATTAGAAAGAAACTGTGATTGGTACCGAACAAAAAATGGGACTTTTTGGAAAAAAGTACTACCCTTTTTTGTTTTCAAATTTCAAGAAATTTTTACTGTGACTTCTTTTATTTTTATTTTCATTTTTTTTAATTTCTTTTAGTTTATTTTTTCTAAAGTCACCTTACGGTTTTGGAGGTGTCGATGAGTTTCTAGTCTTTAGGTTTTGTAAGGAGATTTTTTACAGCCATGCTGGAAGAAGCAGCCATGCTGGAAGATTTTTTACCAGCATTCCATTGGAGGTGGAATGCTGGTAGCCATTCCAGCATAGCTTCCATTCCATGCTGGCAGCCATTAATCAGTTTAATCAGCCAAAAATCAGTTTAATTTTATTTAATTGTATTTATTAAATTAATGTATTTTTTATTTTTTTTTGCGTGTTTGTTTATTCGAGATTGTTTGTTTTTGTTTTGTGGTTTTCTTTCTAGATATTTTGTAATTGTTCCAGTTCTTTTTTTTTTTGAGTATTCTTGTGTTTTTGTAACTTCCATTGTATTTTTACATTTTTTTTGTTTTTTTTTCTGTTTTTTTACTCAGTTACTTTACCTCTTTCAAATAGTCTTCGAGAGAAATCGCCGTTTTTTCTCCGAAACATTTATTTATAAACTCTATGTCAATACTTGTTCGTAGACTCTGGCAAATTTGGAAATAAAACCCTAAATGAATTAAATAAATAAAACAGAAGTACAAAAGTAAAGCAGCTATCGTCAAAAGTATTTGGAAAAAAAAAAAACCGATGTAGAGCTCTCAAAACCACAAATTAAAATATACTTTTTATATTTCTTATGATTATAAAAAAGCCGAATGGAAGATGAATTTCTAAAAATTCATTCTTTTTCTCAAACCCAATTTCGCAATTTTGATAAATAGTACAATTTCATTTTTTGATGTAAGTTACAAACTTATAAATTGCATCTAAAAATTGAGATTTGAGATAGTACGACATTTTGAATAAAAAAATTGCACAATAAGTACAAAACGGCGTAAATATAATGTATAATTAAAAACAATTTTACTATATTTTATTATTTTGGCAACTTGTAAAAGCATATGTTTCAAAAAAAAAGTCAAAAGCAAAACCAAAAACAAAAGCCAAAAAAAAGAAGTTTAAATGAAAGACAAAAATAAAACCGAATAAAAAGAAAAAAGAAAAGAAAATTAAAAAACAAAGAAAAACTGACAAGCTTGTAAAAACTCACCAACATATGGTCAAGGGGTACAATTAGGGTTCTATTTAAAATACCGGCCAATAGGAGAGCTCCGTGAAGGCATTCTAGAATATTGCTCATCTGTTGTGAAAAAATAAATCACACAAAATTTGCAAATTTTTGAGGATGTATCACTTACGTTTTTGCCGTAATATTTGCATATTATATATTTTTTTGGATTAGGAATTTTTAGGGTTTTCTAGGGTTTCATTTTTTAGGGTATGTAAATTTTTTTAGGGTTTCCTAGGTTTTTGTGTTCATCATAAATAGTTCAATTTCAATGTCGAAAAAAGTTTCCTATGTTTTTTAGGGATTCTTAGGATAATTAAGGTTTTTAAGGCTTTTAAAAAGGGTTTCCAGTTTTTTATAAGAGTGCGATTGGACTACAATCCACATTTGCAATCAAGTAGTGAGCATTTTTGTTTTTTTTTTAACAAGAATATACAATTTTAAATGTTTGAATGTTTAAATGTTCATGAAAATGTTAAATGTTCAAAAAATGTTAAATGTTTCAAAAATGTCAAATGTTTTAAAAAATTAATTATTTAAAAAAAGGAGTGTTTAACTGACTTACTCTTCCCATCCAACAAAAAGGAAGCAAAAATTTCCCATTCTCGGGTGCCCATGGTTGTTCCCAAATTTCATCTCGAAATAAATTTGTTTTTCTTTCAGGGGTATAATGTAAACTTCCGTGTCCATTTAAACATTTAACTTCCGTTCCGTTTACCGTAACATTCCCCTCGTCCACTTTCCAAACTGGGTCAAGATCTTCATCCAAATTTTCGAGTCCATTCGATACCAATTTTCTCCGTAAAAACGGAAAATCGCCATCTTCAATATCGTCATCCTCCAAAATGAAGTCGGAAAATTCTTGTATATCTTTCGACTCACTTTTCTCCACAAAATGGCGTCAAAAAAAATAGAATTTTACGGTGGTAGGGTTGGAATCGATTAAAAACACAACAGAAAAGGTAGTTTGATTTAGCGCAGACAAAAAAAAAGTACAAAAATGAAAAATGAAAAAACAACAAAACGAATAAAATGAAAAGTCTTCAAAAACAGTTGAGAACACTTGAGAAAGATTATTAGTGTTGCATATTGTTCTTCATTTCGCTCGATACATCTCAAGACAATATCTGTAATGTACTTGAAGATTGTAACGATTTTCGCTATCTTCCACAACGATTTTAAAATTTTACCTTATATTTTTATTCAGGAATAAATTTAAAAACCTACGCAAAGAAACTGCATTTTCATTTTGCAGCTGTTAGTCAATTACACTTTGTTTGTCCGTGACATCTGGACAAATAAATTTTTGTTAAAGGAACAAAAGGAAAGAAAGGTAAGAGCCTGTTGGGAAGTTGAAGATAGGTATTCAGTTAAAAATAGGACAGGAAAACAACAAAAAAAATATACAAAATAATGATCGCCCATATAACGTCAATACATGGCGACATCAATATATTGACTGAGAGTTCTGATTCGATACGCAATGCTACAAATATGAGTTGTGGCTTTTGTCATTATGCTTAAAAGAAAAATCAAAAAGTTAAACAAAAAAAATCATAGAGAGAGCTCACCCTGCATTGGACGGATCAAAATAAGATTGATCAATTTCGGATCCTATAGTATCTATCAATTTTTTTCGACCAGAGGAAACAGATAAATCTGCAATAAAGGTTGTTAGAAGTCAACAAATATTGTGAAATTGTGACCCGTCTAACCTCAAATGTTTGGAAATTATTGTCCTATGTCCAATTGAATATCGGATGTCAAATGTTAGATGTCCAATGACTATACCCAATGTCCAATATGCAATCTTTAATCTCCAATTACCAATGTCCAATGTCCAATTTCCAATTTCTAATGTCCAATGTCCAATGTCCAATGTCCAATTTATAATGTCCAATGTCCAATGTCCAATTTATAATGTCCAATGTCCAATGTCCAATTTATGATGTCCAATGTCCAATGTCCAATTTATAATGTCCAATGTCCAATTTTTAATGTCCAATGTCCAATGTCTAATGTCTAATTTCCAGTGTCCAATCTTCAACTTCTAATCTCTGATCTCTAATGGCCAATGCCCACTTTCAGATGGCAATATCTAATTTTTTCTAGCATCTACACCGTGAATTGTTATTAGCCTTATGTACTCTATATCGGCACCCCAAAATTTTGACATTGATACCTTAAATAGAATAAATTACACTATTTAAGGACGTGGACCATAATCTGCCACGTCTCCTGGCACTATATTAGAATGAATGACGCTAATTTTTATATACTCTAATAATTCCTATAGTCTAATAACGATTCAAGGTGTAGTGTCCAGCACTGTTAAATGTATATAGCTTATTTTTTCAGCGTGATGTCAGCCTATGGTCAATATTTGAAATCCACTGCCCAATGTCACATTTCTAATGTCCAATATTGAAAAACTAAAAAAAAAAATCACATTTCACATTCACATTTTTATTTTCATTTACATTTTTTTTTAGAGAATTTTAAATCCATTTCAAACTCATATGCCCAATGCTTGACCGAGAGAGAGAGAGAGGGAGAGGAACAGAGGGAGGAGGGAGAGAGGGAGGAAGGGAGGGAGGCAGAGAGGCAGGAAGGGAGGGAGGGAGGGAGGGAGGGAGGAAGGAAGTGAGGGAGAGAGAGGAGATAAAGCGAAAAGGTATGGGAAAGAGAGGGAGAGAAAAGAGAGCAAGAGGGTAAGGGACAGAGAAAAGGGAGATCGGAAGGAAACAAGATATTGCGAAAAAAAGGGGAATCTGATAAGGGGAAACTGCAAAAAAAAAAAAAAAAAAAAAACTTAAAACCTTTTTCTCCTTCCTCGATCCATTTTCCCACAGACTGAGCGGCTGCCGAGAGCAGCAGCACCAACAGCAGACAGCCGTACGCCATGGCGATTCGTACATTCGAAAAATTCGGCTTAAAAAATTCGACATTCAAAAAGTCGACATTCGACATTCAAAATTTGAAGACGATGTACATCAGTTATTTGAAAAATATAAAAGAAAAGCTGTAACGTCTGTCAGAGGTCGAAAACGGTCAACCGAAACCGTGACCGACCATTAACCGACCGCCCGCGCCGGATCCGGAACGGATTCGGTTGCCAAATTTTGGGGGCCGGGCGGTCGCGGTCGGTTGACTCACCAGAAAAAAAAAGTCGGTTACGGTCGGTCAAGCAAAAAAGGAAAAAAAATGAAAATTTTGTACTGTCCATACAATCCAACATTATTGAACTTTGTACTCTTTGGTATCGTTGTACTCTTTGGTATCGTGTAAGTACGTGACATCATGATTAGAAGTGTTGGGTATCGGGTAAATTCGTATCGTTATAATTCCGATATTCGATATATCCAATATCGATCGAGCAGATTCCTCGATATATCGTACCGGGACCAACATAAATTATCGCGATATATATAGCAAAAACTGGGTTTCTGTACAGTCCTAGTACGGAAAAGAGTACGGAAAATGGTACGGATACCCTCAGTGGGGGGGGAGGGGGGGGGGGGGGGGGGTTTGAAAAAAAAAATTGGGAAAAAAAAAAATTAATGCCTCGATATATCGCGATAATTTGGTTTTCGATATATCGAAGCGATATATCGATTATCGGGTACCTGAAATTCGATATATATCGAATATCGGCAAAAGGTCCTCGATACCCAACACTAATGATTAGCGTCGCTGACAGGGTAGTAACACTTCATTTCTCAAATCTTAGGGCGCGTTCCCATGTAACCGAAACTTTGAAACGTTACTTTGGATTTTAGCGCAGATTTTACGATGTACTTTTCAAAGTATTCCTATGGGTACGTCCCCATGTATTAAAGTATCGTCTTTAATCTGTCGTTTTCACCCAAAACGCATTTCCGTACTAGAAAAACTTTAGCCGTACAAAAAAAACAATTCTTTAAAAGTACAGCAAACTTCAAGTCGATACCTTAAATGTACTTCATGTTTGTCGTCATGTGAACGCATTTTGGCGTTTTCCTTTTTTCGACCCCCGGGCAAGAGAATCCAGCTCGTCAGAAAACTTCATCAAAAATCACCTCGCGACCTGATTTCAGGGAAAATATCACCCAAACAACGAATGAAAAATGACCCACGCACGCGCCACATGAGTGGGAAAATTTTAGGAAGAGGGAGAGTACTCGCTATTTTTCTCCCAGCCCGTCACGTGAGTGCACGGAAAAGACGAGGATGTACGGAAAAAATCTGCAGGGGTCTCAAACCTTTAATTTCATTTATGGGTCCTCGGTAGAATTTTGCATCGTCGTCGCCTCTCCCCTCTCTCTCTCTCACACTATCACTTTTATCTCACACTTTTTAGAAAATGAGGCATGACAAAACTGGTATGAAATGAAAGATATTTGAAAAATAATTCTTTTAACTACCTTTATGTATATTTTTATGGCAAGTAGCGCGAAAAAAGTATAAAAAACAAAATCGGGTATCCATGGCAGAAAAGTTCTTGAATCTGTGACGTCACAAGTGAGTGTGACGTCACGGATATTTCAAAACCCTAAACATCCACCATGTCACAAAATTACAAAAATGTAGACATCTACAACTGTCGCTGTTTTTGTTGGCGTCACCAATTTCGTAGTCGTCGTCAACCGTCACAAAGTTGTACCCACGTCTACAACCGTCACATGTCAAAGTTCCGATTTCATTTTCGCACATAGGGACGCTTTTCAAAGTAATACCGAAAGCTTCACTACAGTCTAAAGTACTTTTTCAAAATATCGATTACATGGGGACGTACCCTATGTCAATCATTACTTGCGCCTTCATTACTTCAAATATGTGACAATTGTAGACGTCAACAAAATATGCGACAGCCTACGATAGTACGAAACGAAATGTAGATGACTACCAAACTTCTTAAAATTAATGACGTCTACAAAAACCGCGACGGTTATAGACGTCGAGGTTTTTGTGACATTGTAGATGTTTAGGGTTTTGTGACATTGCGAAATCATGCTACCTTGCGAATTCATGCTACCTTATGACGTCATCAATACGCAAAATTTCTGCCATGGCTTCCTGATTTCTTTTTCTTACCATTTATCATTCGATATGCCATCAAAGTGAGACAAAAAATATTAAAAAAAAAAGAAAAATCTGACAATCCGTACCACGTCGCGTCCTTTCAATGCAATTAATCCATAATTCTAATTTGGGTTTGCGAACGCGTTTGTCGCAAACTCGACTCCACCTTTATTCTAAGCGCAGTTCTGTATGCAACGGGCATAAGTTAACTACAATTTCCGTACGATTTTCGGTAATCAAGTACAGTTTTGTACCAGCAAACACATTCCGTACACCACACTATTCATGATATAAGTATGATAATTCTATTGACGCTAATTCACAAGAACCGTGATTAACGTCTCGGATAAACTAGAAACAGTCACTGTATTTCGGGTATCAATGTCAAAATTTTGGGGCGCTGGAATAAAGTGCATAAATCTAATTACGATTCACAACGATTCACAGTGTACAGTACACCTTCAATCGTTATTAGAGTAAAGAAATTATTATTGAAAAGAAAAAATTAGCGTCATTCATTATAGTTTAGTGCCAAGAGACGTGGCAGATTATGGTCCACATCCTTAAATAGTGAAATTTACTTTGTTTAAGGTATCAATGTCAAAATTTTGGGGTCCCGATATAGCGTACATAAGGCTAATAACGACTCACGGTGTACTGTACACCGTGAATTGTTATTAGCTTTTTGTACGCTATATCGGCACCCCAAAATTTTGACATTGATACACGAAATACAGTGACTGATTCTAATTTATCCGTGACGTAAATTACGGTTCTTGTGAATTAGCGTCAATGGTGTTACCGTACATATTTATGGAATAGTGTGGTGTACGGAGGGTGGTTGTTCGTACATCATTGTACTTCGTTACCAAAAATTGTACGAAAATTGTTGTTTACTTATGTCGATTACATACAGAACTGCGCTTAGAATAAACTCGTACCTATTTTAGTGTATAAGTATGAACAACGTAACGATTGTTAATCCGCAAACCTAAATTAGAATTGTGGATTCATTACAATGAAAGGACGTGACATGGTACGGATTGTCAAATTTTGTACTTCTACCTATTTTAACGTGTATGTCATGACGGCGGATCCTGTACACCTAAATCAGCGTTAAGGAGAAATTACAATTAAACATTTTTTTGACAATGGTATTGATACACAAATTAGCATCAATGACACTAATTTATTATTAATACTAATAATTTATATAGTCTAATAACGATTCACAATGTAGTTTTTTGTTCTGCAATGATGCGTCATTTGAACAATGTGTCGCACTTTTGGCTAAACGATAAGAAATACGTATAACAAAGTCATCATGGTTGTTTATCGTTTTGTGAATGTGATCTCCGTCTTCATGGTTCTGTTGTTGCTGACAACGAGGAGAAGTTGTGGAGAAGGGAAGGACGACTACAGAGAAAAAGAAGGTGCTCTCTCTCACTCTCCCTCCCTTTCGCTCTCTCTGTTTCTTTTTTCTCTCTCTCTCCCATCTAACGTTTTTATTTTGTCTCTTTGTGATACGTCCTATTTGTTGCTTTCCTTCCACATGTAAGTCGTCTCTAACTTCTTATCACTTTCACCGTTAGTAGCATTTTTTTCTTAGACCGTGGAATATGACTTTTAAAAATTGGACTTGAAAAATGGTCATTAAAACATTGAACTCTAAACATCAAAAATCTGACTTACAAGTCGGACACTAGAACATTGGATATTGCATTTTGGACGCTGAAACATTAAACATCGGGCATTGGATTTGAAGCACAAGACATTGAACATTGGACAATAGATATTTCACATTTCACATTAAACATCGAACATTGTGCATTGGAAACTCACATTGAAAATTAGACATTGTACATTGGTGACTGGACACTGGAATTTGGACACTAAACGTGGATATCAGACAAAGGTTGAATATTGGACATTAGACATTGGAGACTGAAAATTGAAATTTCTACATTGGATATTGATCATGGAAATTGTACTTTGCACATTGGACACTGAACGTTGGAACTTGGACATTAGACATTGGATATTGGACATTGGACGTAGGACATTGGCGTTAGACACTAGATATTGGAAATTGAATTCTGGACAGTGGGCATTTTAAATTGGACATAAGACACTGAAATTTTGATGTTAGTCCTTGACTATTGAGCTTTGAAATTTGATTTTTTGGTAGTAACCATTAAACGTTGAACATCAAACATTAAACATCAAACATTGAACTTCAAACACTGAACATCAAACATTAAACATCAAACATTGAACATCAAACATTGGACAAAACATGTGCGGTTGACCATTCGAATCTGTCATGTCATAAAACTTGAACGAATAAGCATTGGGTATTTTTCTTTTCCAATTTCTGAAATGTTGACTCCTCTTGTTTCTATTTTATTGACTTTGACTTTATTCATACCCATTCCCAATCCATTAGTATTTATTATCCATTAGTAGTAACACCCAATTTTTTAAAACTGATTTTCAATTTCAAATTTATGGGATATCAACCAGGGAAATATTATTGTGAACGGACGGCAGTAAGCTGTTTGGATGGACATGGAGCTTTTGACTTAACCAAATATTTAGCATATGAAAAACCCCAAAATGGAATATGGAGAAAGCCATGGACACCCAAAAAAGGAAAAAATTTGTTACCTTTTTGTTGTCAAAAAAGGGTTAGTACCTTTTTTCGCTTCCAATATTCAACGAAAAGTTCTACAAAAGTCAGAAAAACCTCAGAAAACAGCTAAAAACCTCCAAAACCCATCGGAAAACGTCAAAAACATCTAGAAGCCATTAAAAAACCTCTTGAATAACGTCTAAAAACGTGCTGAAACCTTTGAATATACCTAAAAATATTTAAAAACCCTTAGACCACTTCAAAAAAACTCCAAAAGTTGTTCACAACCTCGGAAAACCTTAAAAAAAAGGCCACAAAATGCCTTCAAAATTTTATCAAGTCATCTTAGATGACCTCAAAATCTTCGTATAACTTCAAAAAAACCAGAAAGTCTCTAGAAGCTATGAATTTCACTTAATATTTCACTTTATTTTTGATTTTTTTTTCCAATGCAGCTTAGCAACCACGTGGAATGCCTTCACGGAGCTCTCATATTTGCCGGTCTTTTCAATAGAACCCTAATTGTACCCTTTCGTCTAGGAATAGTAAGTTCCACATAATTTTTCCTTTATTTTATAACATACATATATATGTATGTATACATATACACATAAACACACATATGTATAGATGTGTCTGTGTCTAAGTCTTTGTCACCTCCCTCCCAAATATGCCCTCAAAACCTTTATACTTAGACAACTCAGAGTAGGCCGTAGCCTGGTCCGCCATATTAGGTAACATCTTATCAAGCATTATTTGGAAATTATCCATTATTTTCACATTTAGAGTTGACCATAATCGTCACTTTGGTAATCGGGATCAAGTACAAAGCCAACAGCATATAAGGGGCTATGTGCCATCTCCTATCTAGCTATGAAAGATTCCTTCAACTCCTCTAGAATCTGCAGGCCTTTGTAATTTCGCGCCCCTCCATTGCTGGATACCTTCACTAAGAACTCCCCAATAGTGTCAAAACTATGATAAACCTGTTGGGATATTGTCGTTTCGCGGTATTTCCGCGAAGCGTCATACCTACATTTATTTGCTTAACGGGAAGTGTCGCGTCATCATACAAAAAGTACTACGTCGTTTCGCTGTACTTTTGATATCCGCGAACGAAATGTTCTATTTCGTTTCGCGTCACTTTTTGTTTTCGTGCGCAAGTGTTTCAATTTGCGTGCAGCTCTGTTCGTGGAGCCACACGTGTTTAAGTCAACGTTTGGAGTTAGTCATTTCGAAGGAAGAAAGCGGGTGCTACTTTTTTCGTGGAACTTTCACTTGTAGTGTGCACAGTCAGCGAGGGACACACTTTGTCACTACGTTAAGTTATGTTTGTCTTATCTTGTTGTCTCTTGGTGTAGAGTAGCAAGTATATAGGCATCAGTGTACATGTGCAGAGTATTGAATGAATTAATCAATCTATCTTAGATGATTAATCTTAGAGTAGAGATTATTTAAAGAAGAGAGAGAAGAGAAAGAAGAGTGAAGAGAGATGATGTAAAGAGGCTTTGGCGAAGAACACTTATAAATCTTTTTGGCTGAATATTCCTCTTGTCTTTTATGAGCTTCCGCTGTGTAATGATTTATGTTTTGTGAATTATTAAGAGTGAATGTCTTTTGGTCAAGATCCTACAATTGGTATCGGAGGTAGTGCTTCGGAGATAGAGAGAGAGCGCATGGGGAGGAAGAAGAATAGAAATACTCATTCCCCCATGTCGACTTTGGAGAGAGCAAGAGAGTTCAGTTTTTTGTGTGCTCAATTTGAGGACACCCGGAATACGGAGAGAAAATTTGAAGAAATGTTTGATACACTTATGATATATGTAGATTCCCGTTTTCAAACTCAACCGAGTGAGAGCAAAGAAAACACTTCATTTTCGGCTACCGATCCATTTATTGGAGGAGCTAATGAGAGTGAGAGAAAAGAGAGGATTATGAAGGGAAAGTCGAAAATAGAAGAAGAAGAGTCCGAGTTTAACCAAAGATTGGAAAACGAAGAAAATTATAATATGTCGGGGAAATCCGTGGCCTTTAATGGCACCAATTATGCCGTTTGGTAGAAGTTTATTTCATGCCAACTTATTCTCAAGAAGCTTTGGAGAATTGTCAACAGAGAAGAGAAAATGCCACTCGAGAGTAAAGCACGTGCTCAATGGAGGTTGAAGGATATTGCAGCAACGACCGGTTTGATGAATAATTGCACTTCTTCCGTGCTTGATCATTTCCTCGCTCACGACACGGCCCATGAGTGTTGGAGAGCACTTGAGGAGCAATATGAGAAAGGCGTTGAGAACAAAGGTCAATATGTTTATACAGACTTTATGAATTTTAAAATCAAGTCAAATGAATTGATGGATGATGCCGTGAAGCGCTTACATATTATACTCGAGTAATTAATCAACAATGGCCGAGTTATCTTGGATGCGGATAAGCTAATCGTTTCTCTTAATGCTTTACCGGAGAAGCTTTCGCATCTTAAAGCTATTTTACGAGCAAAGGCGAATAACACCTTCGGATTCACAGTCAATTTTATCAAAGTTTCGGAGGGAACTCCATCGGCTTCATCAAGTGGAGGAGGAGGAGTTCTCAACTCTACTACTCCCGAAACCCTGGATCTTAACTATGCCGGTGGTAGAGGAGGTGGCCCAAGAGGTGGTGGTGGCGGCCGAGGGAACAAGAGAGATCAAGGTCGTCCACCAAAGGTCCCTTCGGATCTTTCCAATGTGACATGCTACCAGTGTAACTGGCTTGGATATTTGTCTTCATCTTGTCCGGATAAGGATAAGCAATGTCATTTTTGCGGTAAGTGGGGGCATACGATCCCTC
This sequence comes from Zygnema cylindricum, assembly GCA_037447655.1. NCBI lineage: Eukaryota > Viridiplantae > Streptophyta > Zygnematophyceae > Zygnematales > Zygnemataceae > Zygnema > Zygnema cylindricum. The sequence goes on along the minus strand of JBBHKE010002725.1, from coordinate 14,608 downwards.
AATGTTTTGCAAAGAGTGGAGATTTTGGAAATGGAAGAGGACGTAGAGGAGGTGATAGAGGCGCCCGAGGTGGCGGCCGAGGAGGAGGCCGTGGTGGAGGTCGTGGTTACGGTAATGCAAATTACTTTGACTATGGTTATGAAATCAGTGATGAGTTTCCAGTTCTTAATCTTACCCTTGATTCGGTAAGTAGTGGAGGAAAGTTGGAGAAAGAATGGATTATTGATACGGGGGCATCTCATCATGTTTGCACAGATGCCACCTTGTTTGATCACATGAGGGAACATACTGTTCCAATGTTTATGACGGTTACAAGCAGCCATGACATTTCGGTTGGTACGGTTTGCACGGTTCGGCTTGATCTTCTTTCATGGGATAATGATGGGAAAGAGAGATCGACGGAGTATCGTCTACAAAATACTCTTTAAATTCCGGACAGTTCAGTTAATTTGTTAAGCGTTCCACAAATCCAGAAGAGTGGTGGAAGCTTACTTGCGAGAGGTGATCAATCTATCGAGATTTCGAATAAGAAGGGGAATGTTATTAGAGAAGGAGTTGTAACGGATGCGAATCATAGTCGGCTCTTATGGAGGAGGCCGAAATCTAAAGTTCCCACCGAGGGAATTTCACATCAAATTTTGGAGTTGAAAGGTGATCTTACCTTATGGCATCATCAGATGTGTCACACATCCGAGGTAAGTTTGAAGAAGATGATTCGTCATTCTTCGATGAGGGGTTTGGACCTTGCATCCGGTGAGAAGGTGAATAGACGCGTAGGATGTAGCAAAGGACGTCAAATTCGGAAATCCCATCCGAATAAAGACATCAAGCATCAGACTCAAAGTCCTTTAGAGGTTGTCCACATCGATCTTTGGGGACATATTAAACCCAAGACAATTGGAGGTAATAAATATACTTTGGTAATTGTTGATGACTTCTCCCGGAAGTCATGGGTGTATTTATTGAAAAAAAAATCGGATGCATTTGAAAAATTTAAAGAATGGCATGTGATAGCCGAGAGGCAAATTGATAAGAAGTTTAAGTCCATTCGTTCGGACAATGGAGGGGAGTTTGTTGTTTTTGAGGTGTATTGTAAGAAGTGGGGAATAAGGCATCAATTCACGGCGCCTTATTCTCCGGAGTCAAATGGAGTGGCTGAGAGGAAGAATCGTACCTTACAAGAAATGGTCAGTGCGATGGTTCATAGCTCTAGACGAGAGATGTTTTTGTGGGGAGATGCGATTCTTACGGCGAATTATAATTGTAACCGAAGACTCACTTCGGTTTTCGGAAGTAAAACATCGAAGGAGTTATGGAGTGGGAGAAAGCCCACGGTTCATCATTTGAGAATTTGGGGATGTCATGCTACGATTTATGTGGAATCAAATTAAGAGGAAAGGGAAATTTGCACCAAGGTGTAGGCCGGGAATTTTTGTTGGTTATAGTGCAAAGGGGAATTTGTATCGAGTGTATGATCCGGCTCGTCACACCGTGGAGGAATCTCGGAATGTGGATTTTCATGAGGATCTCAAATCTCCCATGAATTCCGTTGGAAAATTTAAAGAGAATTTGGATTTTTATGAAGAGAGTGAAATTGAGAATTTTCCGTTCATTCGGGATTCGGAATCCGATGAGGAACCGAATGTAAAAACTCAAAAAAGTAAATTGGGGAAATCGGTTGAAGTTGAATTTGAAAGAAAGAGTAACGGATCTTTGGATTCCCGAGTGCCTTCGAACATTCGAAATCTCAAAGCTCTAAATCGAGTTCTAAATCGAGTGAGAAGGAAATTGAAATTGAATTCGAGGAAGAGAAAGAGGAGAAAAAGGAGGAGCAAGTTCTTAGAAGGAGCTCTCGGAGTACAAAGGGGAAAAAACCGGAGAAACTCACTTACAATCGAAAAGGGGGAAATGCATTGAATTCTCATTATTTTCTTTCCGATGCTAAATAGACGGAGTTTCTTTTGTAGCAATCACTTACAGAAAATATGACCGGCAACCCTCAATCATATGTCGAGGCAAGGAGGTCGACCGATTGGGAGAGTAATTGGAAACCGGCGTGGGAGAAAGAATTTAAATCCGTAGTTGATAATCAAACTTTTGAGGAAGTAAAATTACCGGAGGGGAAAAAGGCGATAGATGCAAAGTGGGTATTTAAGACAAAGACTGGAGCTTTGGGTGAAATTATTAAGCACAAGGCGAGGCTTGTTTGAAAGGGCTTCCAACAACGTAAGGGAAATTATTTTAAGGAGACTTATGCTCCTGTGGTGAAGTTCGACTCACTACGGATTATTATTGCACTTACAGCGATGGGGAAGAAACACGTCCATCAAATGGACGTCGAAACTGTGTTTTTTAATGGTGAGTTGGAAGAAGAGGTATACATGAAGGTACCGGAAGGCATGTCTCCTTTGCAGGAAGGGAATGTATGGCGTTTGCGAAAGTCATTATATGGTTTGAAACAGGCGCCGCGCACGTGGTATTTGAGACTTCATCAAGTACTATTAAAATTCGGATTTGTACGAACTACATCCGATTCTGGAGTTTATGTGAAAGGTGAATGAGTTAACCAAATCATCTTTTCTGTTTATGTGGATGATTTGTTGCTGGCATGCGACAAGTTGGATCGCATTAATGAGTTGAAACGTTACCTTGAATTACATTTCAAAGTGACAGATCTTGGAGAAGTACGATATATTTTGGGGATTGAAATGATAAAGAGGGAAACATTAAATTGAGTCAAGCTCAATATTGTAGAGAGGTTTTGGAGAGATTTGGTAAGACTGGCGCGAAACTGCTTTCCACGCCGTTGGATGCAAATCTACACATTTGCAAGTTTGAGGAAGAAGATTTTGTTGATGTACCATATCGAGAGGCGGTTGGTTCACTGATGTGCCTTAGCGTTCGTACTCGTCCAGATATTTCGGCCTCAATTTCCATCATCAGCCGTTATTGTCACGAGCCAAAGAAGGCGCATTAGGAGGCGGTACAACGTATATTTTGATATTTGGTTGGAACGATTGATCTTGGACTTATGTTTACTTCAGACAATAATTATTTGGATTGTGTTGGTTATTGTGACGCGAATTGGGGCGGTGATTTTGATTCGAGTAAGTCCACGTCAAGGTACGCATTTATTTTTGGAGGAGCCGCAATCTCGTGGAGTTATAGGATAAAACCTACGGTTGCGTTGAGTTCCACAGAATCTGAGTATATGGTTGTGTTTCATGCATCTAAGGCTTCAATTTGGATTAAAGAGATGTTACGTGAGTTAAGCATTCCTATTGATTGTATGACGATTTATTTAGACAGCATGAGTTTGATGGTGTTGGCGAAAAATCCAGTGTTTCACAAGAGGACAAAACACATCAGGATCCAATGGCATTTTGTAAGAGATTTGGTTACGGCAACGAGATTGTATTTTCGTACGTTCCGACAAAAGAGGAGGCGGCAGATTTGCTGACGAAAGCAGCTACGCATAATGTATTCGAGAGGAGGCGACCGAAACTTTGATTATTTTGAAGAGTTTGGCGATTACGACAATACGAGGGGGATTGTTGGGATATTGTCGTTTCGCGGTATTTCCGCGAAGCGTCATACCAACATTTGTTTGCTTGACGCGAAGTGTCGCATCATCATAAAAAAAGTACTACGTCATTTCGCGACGGTACTTTTGATATCCGCGAATGAAATATTCTATTTTGTTTCGCGTCACTTTTAGTTTTCATGCGCAGGTGTTTCAATTTGCGTGCAGGTGTGTTCGTAGAGCGACATGTGTTTAAGTCAACGTTTGGAGTTAGTCATTTCGAAGGAAGAAAGCATGTGCTACTTTCTTCTTGGAACTTTCACTTGCAGTGTGCACAGTCAGCTAGGGACACTCTTCATCGCTACGTTAAGTTATGTTTGTCTTATCTTGTTGTCTCTTATTGTATAGTAGCGAGTATATAGGCATCAGTGTACATGTGCAGAGTATTGAATGAATTAATCAATCTATCTTAGATGATTAATCTTGGAGTAGAGATTATTTAAAGAAGAGAGAGAAGAGAGAGAAGAATGAAAAGAGATGATGTAAAGAGACTTTGGCCAAGAACACTTATAAATCTTTTTGGCCGATTATTCCTGTTGTCTTTTATGAGCTTCCCCTGTGAAATGATTTATGTTTTGTGAATTATTAAGAGTGAATGTCTTTTGCTCAAGATCCTTCAAAACCTTCCCCGCGTTTAGGCTCCCTTTGTCGCACTCCCTCATCAGCCGCACTACAGGTTCTGAAATTGTCACAGCCTCAATTACTCTCGTCCAAAACAGGTTATGAAATTGTCACGGCCTCAATCACTCTCGTCCAAAACTTCGGGTTCATGATTTAATCTTCCCACCCTCTAACTTGTATGCAGACTTCAATAACCACTATTTGTAAGCATCATCAAACATCACTACTCTAAACTATCATTCACCTCTAAAAACCTCAGTAGCACGATAAAATTTGTAGGAAACCTGGTCTCTCCAGGTTTTAAAAGCCTAAATTTTGATATTTTGTGGAACAAGGGTGCAGTCATGTGATGATTCATCATACATTTCAACACCTCCTTCGCCTCTCGAACAGGTGTTGAAATATATGATAATTTGACCCAATCCTCCAACATGAGATCAAATACGTGGGCAGCGCATGGCGTCCACGTGATGGAAGGATATTTTTCCATGAGCATTGAGGCAGCAGCCTTGTTCACATGAGCAGAATCTGTCACGACTTGTACCACATGCTTGACCCCAACCGCAAGAACTCTTTTCTCTAACACTTGACAAACATATTCAGCATCCTTGATTTTCCCTCGATCTTTCGCCTTGAGAAACATGTCACCTTTGGGGGTGACAGCTATAATGTGCAGTGGAGGCGTATCATCAACGATCGTGCAACCGTCTGATGTGATTGAGGCACCAGTGTTTTTTTATGGTCTCCAAGTAGCTTGCCAAATCGCAATTGATCGTTGCTTTCGTCTCAGACAGAAGGCAATTCTCATCGTATTCCTGTGCGATAACTTGTAGAACGACCCTATATCCTCGGTATTCTTCACTGTTGCCTTAAAATATGGGTCGTCTAATAGTTGAAACGGTAAACCATTGCCAAAGAAAGCCTTTGCCCATGCTACATCCACCTCTTTTTTGTTATGCATATTGAATACATTATTTATTTTTGTCTTGACACCTTGTACCTTGCTTCTTTGGCTAGACCTAGATCTAGGACATCTAATGAGTTCATCCAAATCGGATATGACACGTTTTTGAGAGCCATGAGAAGATTTTGTTGTTTCCGATGCATTTAACTTCGCTTGCACTTCATCTGAACATAAAATGCAAGCTCTAATTCCCCCACTTTTAATATTTCCAAGCAGATGGTTTCTAATCTTAGTTGCTTGACCATTGTATTCAAAATTGCAGTATACACAGATGCATATTTTGTTATTCCCAAGCAACTCTCTGTCTGCAGCCTTAACGTGATCCCACTCGATTCCTCGTGGCCTAGGCATGGATGCTTCTCTTTCGATTTTTGGAAAATTGAAGAGTGGGTTCAATGACAATTTTAATGGCCGATTTTATAGCGTCTCCAATGGCGGCTTCCTGTGAAGGAGGAGTGTGAAGGAGTGTGAAAGAGTGTGAAAGAGGAGAGGAGTGGAGGACAAATGAAAATCCGCGCGCGTAAATGAACCAACGACTCTTTTTTTGAAAATGTCAGTATAGTATTCCGTACAATTTAGACGTACGAAAGCTACGAAACAAACGAATACTACTTAGTTTTCGTAAAAAAGTCCAAATCCGTACGAATTGGACAACTATGTTTTTCAACATCGTTAGATGCGAATGGTATGTCATATTCGCGCGTATTATGCGAATTGGACATCTCTGTGATTAACTGGTTATGGCACAGCTACTCGTACGGTCGTTTCTCTACTCTTACGGTATTTTCGTTACTCGTACGGTCGTTTAACTGGATGGTCAGGATCGATGTCGCAATTTTTATAATTGTAGCCGAGGGCTAATTTTACTTTCTTTTATTCAACACACGACGAGTCTTTTTCTTTTGTGTATTTTTCAAGTTTCTTAACTTTTGTAGACCAATAATTTTAGAAACGGTTCAACACATAGTTTAAAAGTAGGCGTTTTTATGGTAGGCCTTTGGTAGGCGCACAAAACTTGGCACTAAACTCCCGTAGAGTAGGCATACTGTATGGGTGTTCGTTGTGGACACTCTTGTACGAAAATACAAATCTGACGTATGATCATAGTTCAGCGCACGTCGACAGACGAATTTTTTTAGCGAGCTAAAACACGCGGACGTTCAAAATTGCAGACGCTAATATGACAGATAGTCCTATCGTAAGTTGTATTATGGGCTTTTCATGTGATCTTCTTAGATCACTACCTTGATCAGAGACCGTTCAATCGTCTGAATCTAACGGTTTGAATAAGTTTTACCTCAAAACTCACACAAATTGTTTTTTTTGTCCGATTTTTTTTCAAAATTTAGACATGGCGTTTAATTCTCTATCGATCGATGTGCAACTCAACCCTGTAACTATTTTTTTTCATTTTTCGACCAATACAATATGGGTCTTAAGGGCATATTGTATGTTTTGCATACAATAGGCATATTGTATGGGCCTACTTTCACCTACTTTTGAACTATGCTTAAAATAGTAAAATACCCGATAGTGGAGCAACAGAAGCAATTTTAGATGAAAGCTTTGTGACAAAGCACAAAATAGCTGCTGTTTTGGCATCTTTCTAGAGTCCAGAAATTGTCACAGAATCATATCCACTTGCGAGACGACGACTTCCACGGCGATTAAAAACCGCTATGCGGATCAGATAAAACAGAATCACAAAAACTTCATTAAGTGTAGATAACGACAAAGTTTGGAACTTCAACCTCTCTGGTTTTTTGTCACGGCCGTTTTCCACACTCGTGCGGATAGTACAAGAATCACAAACGCTCTCTAAAAAATTAAAAACTGTGTTTTTTGTACTACGAAGTCGTACAGAATCTGTACTTTACGCTTCATTTTCTGTAATTACTATTTTCTGAGGGTACAGTACTGTACTGTACTTTTTCGTTGAAATCGAAGATTTTTTGTTTTTAGTGTACGAAAAAATTTTAACGGATCGGAGAGCACGATTCCTTCCGGTACGGAATCGGAGTTTACGCCTCGCTTGGACTTTTGTGCTGTCGATAGTTACACGTGAGCCAATGATAATAAGCCACGTAGAATGCACTGTAGGATTGGTCCTTACAAGCGTAGCGTTACGACAACACCAAATTACGGGAAGAGGAGCAAAATTCAGATTTCGCAAACCGACAGAAAAAAATAAAAGAACGAAGAATGCGAAAAAAACAGAAGTTACTGTTCTAGAAATTTTATGGCTGCCCGAATGTGCACCAAATATGTACACGTGGACTTTACTTATTTGTTCTATCTGGTCTAAAGAAGCTATTACTCAATTAGAACTTCCAACGGAAGCACGCATTTTTTTTTTCGGTTACCATTAATATACCCGAGGCCTTTAATTTTCAATGGGAAAAACTAAAAAAAGCTCCCTAAAAAAAAACGTACGATTTTACTGCAAGTAGTTAAGTACAGAGCCGCCACGCCACCTGACCAAAAAAACGAAAAATTCGGAAATGACAAAAAGTGTAAATGTCGGTACGGCGCGCGAGCCATCATTTAAAGATTTGCCACCGACAAAGATTCCCGCCCTGTTTTTTTCCACCGACTGACGATTCGGCGGGCAGCTTTCGCAGAAGAAAAACTTAATTGAACGCACAGATTTGGCGAATCGGAATCTCCTTTCAACCGACACAAACAGATGCACGCCACGTGGCAGTATTGACAACTTGGACGACCTTTGGGTCTGTCACATCAACTACGTTTCACGGTACGGCGCCGCATAGAACGGCAGACGACTCCAGTTTATAGGTTTTAGTGTGGGGAAAAAGGGAACGCCACTGTCAGGTCACTCATCTCACTCGCTACTGGGACTAACCGCTGCCTCTCTCTCTTACTCTCCCACTCCCTCTCTCTCTCCCTCTCTCCCTCTCTCTCTCCCTCTCTCTCTCTCTCCCTCTCCCTCTCGTGCTGTGTCTGTCTCTCTCTCTTCCCTTTGCCCTCTCTCTCTCTCTCTCCGTCTGTCTCTCTTCGTCTGTCTGTTTCTCTCTATACCTCTTTCTCACACTCTCTCTCCCTCTCTGTTTTTCTCTCTTCCCCTCTCTCTATGCCACTCTTTGTTTCTCTCTCTCTGTTTCTGTTGCTCTGTTTCTCTCTCTCTCTCTCGAACCGTGAGTTTAGAGCAGTTTTGATTTTGTTAATTTCAACCATTGATTTGCTAATTATAGCAAATCATCTACATATACCGCTATATACACTATCCCATTTTCACCCTTTAGAACGTAGACAGAGTGATCAGAACTTATCCTTTGAAATCCTAGACTAGTCAAGAATTCATCAAGCTTTATATTCCACTGTCTCGGGGCCTGTTTCAGGCCGTACAAAGATTTTAGCAACTTGCATACTAAGTGCTCTTTTCCTGGTTCTACATACTTTTCAGGCTGCTGCATGTAAATGGTCTCTTCTAGTTCTCCATGCAAAAAGGCCGTTTTTACATCCATCTGATGAATTTCCATATCTTCTATAGCAACTAGGGACAGCAAAATCCTAACTGTTGGAAATCTTACAACCGGAGAAAATGTTTCTTCAAAATCGATTCCTTCCTTTTGATTGTACCCCTTCGCCACAAGTCTGGCCTTATAGCGTTCAATGGTGTTATCGGGATTCAACTTCACCTTGAATACCCATTTGCTGCCGATCGCTTTTCGGTCTGGAGGAAGGTCCACGAGCTCCCATGTTTGAGCCTCCATGATCGACTTCATTTCGTCGTTTGCCGCCTCAATCCAGTGATTCCGCTCTGGTGATGAGAAAGCTTCTTGGATGGTCAAGGGCTCCCTTGAGACTGCCGAGTAGGCAAAGTGAGAGCTTGCTTGCAGGCGGCTGCTTGATCTTCTTCCCCCCGGAAATTCTGAGGCTGAGATCGTCGGATCCCGCGCATTGCGCTGATTGCGCTGGTTGCGCTGGTTGTGATCCGTGTCTTGCTGATTGCGCTGGTTGCGATCCGTGTGTTCATGATTGCGCTGGTTGCGTTCCGTCTGTATTGACTGCTCTTGGTCCGTCTGGACCCGAAGTTGGTGAGGAAGTTGGAGGGAGTCTGATTCCTGAGTCATTACCGGAGTTTGTGGAATCTGCGGGACAAGTTCCTGCATGCAATCTAAGATGACATACTCCTGTACTTTCTGTTGCCTTTGCTGCTCTGTCATTTGAAATAAATCTATGGAGTCTAGTTCATCCTTAATAATGATGTTTCTAGCTACAACTATTTTCTGCCTTTCAAACACAAAGACTCTATAACCTTTTGAGTGATCATCATATCCTAACAGAATACACGGTAATCCCTTCGGTTCCATTTTCCATCTATCCGTAGACGTATCCAATATAAAGCATTGACTACCAAAGACCTTGAAATGGCTAACATCTGGTTTGCTACCCGTCCAGATTTCGTAAGGAGTTGTTTCTACCGAACTTGATCCTATCCTATTTTTAATATAAACTGCACAATTTAGAGCCTCAGCCCAGAATTTCGGATCCACACCTTTATCGGCGAGCATAGATCTAGAGCTTTCCGTGAGAGTTCTATTCAGCCGTTCGACACCCCATTTTGTTCCGGTGAATATGTAACAGTCAGTAGATGACTAATGCCTTCGTCGAGTAAAAAGGTTTCAAACTCTTTTGATGTATATTCACCACCATTGTCCGATCTGAGCTGCAAAATAGATGAATTATGAAGTTTTTCAGCCCATGCTTTATAGTGTTTGAAGTGACCAAACACTTCACTCTTCTCCTTCATGAAGTAAACTTTTGTAAACCGTGAGAAATCATCTGTGAAGGTGACCATATATTTCATTCCTCCGGCAGAAGGAACCTTCGCCGGACCAAAGACATCCGAATGAATTTGTTGTAAAAGTTTGGTCGACTGATGCTCAGACTCGTTAGGAAATGGCAATCTGTGGATTTTGCCTAAAGCGCAACCATCGCAAGTTTTGACCGGCCCATCTGTGATTGATACACCCTCTATCTTTCCAGCAACAACCATTTTTTTCAAACTATCATAGTTGACATGGCCTAATCTTTTAGGCCACAACTCATCTGAGTGCAAAACACCGGAGTACAAAACATCATTTTCTTTTGTATTAGCTATATCCATGCGATACATCTTGCTACAATCTCTAGTACCTGTAACCGCAACCTTGCCGTGTTTGCTAACAACCTGCCGACCATTTTTCAAACTGACCTCAAAGCCTTTACTCTCAACCAACGACGTAGAAAACAGATTTTTCTTAAAGTCAGGCACAAATAAGACATTGTGAAGAGTCCTTTCAATTGGTTTTCCATCCACATCAACTAGCAAGGACACATCACCCATTGCACGAGTTTGGACACTCATTCCACAAGCATAATAAATATTTTTCTCTGGCGTTGCTTTCAGATTTTTGAAGATGGCCTTGTTCCAACACATATGCGCTGACGCTCCTGTATCCATAATCCATCCAGGGTCCTTTGCGCCTTCCATTGCTGCCGCCATAGCGAATAGATCCGTGTCGTCCTCCTCAGAAAATGTCAGAGATTCGTCTTCGAGTGATGAAGAAGCTGAAAACAGTGCATTTCCACGAGGTGTAGGCCTCGTGAAGTTTTTGTAAAACTGACTTTGTTGCCATCCTGGCCTGTATAAACCTGTATCGTTAGCTTGTTTAAGTTTAGGACAGAATTTGTATCCATGACCTCTCTCACTACAATAAAAACATGCATTGTTGGATTTTCTATTTCCCCCCAGATTAAACTGTCTCAATTGGGTAAACTGATTACTTTGCTGATTAAATTGACCTTTCTTTCCAAATTCTGAATTAAAAGCCTCTACTTGCTCAACATTGAGGATGTTAGATGTAGCTTCCTCTTCTAATAAAATATTGATTGCTAACTGTAAGGTCCAGCTAGTTTTATCTTTCTGTTTGAGCATGTCAGATGCTCCTTTCATACTACGAGGGAGACCCCGCATGAGCAATGCTGCCTGTTGAAACTGAGGAAACACCCCACCGGCACAAGCATGTGCATCTACAAGAATACGAAATTTGTTAGAATATTCAGCCATTGTACCGCCAGTGTACTTATAGTCCCAAATTTTTCCAGCCAATAGAAGTTCTTCCTGAACATTAGCCTTTTCATAATCACTTTTAATGGATTTCCAGATATCAATTGCTTTTTTCATTTTTATCCGAGACATAGCTAAGTCCTCAGATATACAAAATTTCAAAATAGAACGAGCCTGCGTATTTTTCTTAGACCATGATAGACCATGACGGATCAGATTCATCCAAAGAACCATCCAATATATCCAAAAGATTGACATTTTCAAAATGTGTCTCCACCATATCCGCCCAGTAAACATACTTATCCCCGGAAAAGATAGGAATTCTTGATGACAGGCCCATAACCTGTTGTTCTACAACCACCGGTGCAGGTGGAGGAGCAGCAGTAGTAGTAGAAGTAGACATGATACACTCTCAGAAGCTATCAAGAATCCTACCAAACAGTTGTTCTTAAGTGATCACCAATTCTTATACAAGCATCCAAATCTCACAAAACTCTATCAGAATATAGAGTAACATAAACACTGACAACTCCCAAAGTTTTAGCACAATTGACCTAACAACACTCAAGATATAATACTCACAAGTTTCCCAAAAACTGTCTGCAGTTTTACTACTTGGAAGTCTGGATACATAAAAATGTTCTAAGTCCTAAGTCTTATACTTTCGGTGTTCTACCGCCGATAACAGTGTACCTGAGAGGTACGTCCAAAATCAACCCACCTACTGAGATCTACGTGTTCTTGATCGTGCCAACCCAATCTATCATTGTACAGTCAATATTACTCAGAATCTATATTAAGTTACTGTACAAATACTTGTCGGCTAAGTCACTTGTGATACTCTTATGAATCTCGTCCGTTGACTAGATTCATATTAATCGCAGCTGCGTTGTCCCGTACCGGATCACATTTATATCACCCGCGGCTGCGGTGTCCTGCACCAAATCATATCCAAGATAGTAGCAGCTGCGTTGTCTGTACGGATCTTATCCAAAGTAACCGCAGCTGCGTTTGTCCTGTCTGTGTCGCAGCTTCGCTGCTGCGCTGCTGTGCTGAATCTGTGGGGAAATCTACTCAAGAAGAGGAAAAAGGTTCTTACTGTCTAACCTAATATTTAAAATCCTCCCTTTTACTTTTTTGGCAACCTCTATAGCCTTTTATCTACCGTAGCTAGCACCTGCTCTTTTTTTTTTTCATTTTTTTTACGATTATTTCTATTTCAATGCTTATTTTCTCCTTGTTTTGAAGATGAAGCTCCAGGAATTCAACATCGAAAGGAAACTATTGGAAATCAAGTCTTGAATATTTTTCTATGAATGTTATTTAATTGATTGTGGACATGAAAGCTTCCTAATCCACAGTTTTCGAATAGTGGACACAGAAAAGACATTGGAGGCTGGATTTTGGAACTTGGATCTTGGACATTGGACGTGTGACATTGGACATGGAACATTGGACAATAGATATTAGATGTTGGACATGAGTTGACGTTGTACTGAAAAAATGAACTATAGACATTTGACATTGGACGATGGACTGTAGAAATTAGATGATGGAAACATTTAGATATTGCACATCCAAAAAGTGACGTTGGACGATGGAAATTGCAGATTGGAATTTGCTCATTGCGAATTGGAAGTTTGATATTCGAAATTAGACACAAGACATTGGACATTGGACGTTGGACATTGTGAAATTGAACATTGGAAACTGAACATTGGAAATTGGAGATTGGGCATTGGACGTCGGTCATTGGAAAATTTAACATTCGACAAGGGATATTAAACGCTAGACACTAAACATTTGACATAAAATTAACATTTATAATTATCTCAAAACATTTGAAGTTATATGGTTCACGATTTTAGAACAATTTGTTGGCTCCTAATAATTGTTATCGCAGGTTTATCTGTTTTTTTTGGTGGAGAGAAATTAACGGCCATTTCAGGATCGGATATCGGTCAATCTTCTTTTGATCCGTCGAATGTGGGGTGAGCTCTTTTCTACGGCCTTTTTTTTTTAATTCTGATTTTTTTTTTCACCACACTAACTAAAGTGACAGTACATATCGAAGAGGAGCCGCTGGTTTTCATTTTTGTGTATTGAGATGATGGAGATGGAAATGTGAACGCCATTGACTTCAAACTATATGTGGTTGTTGCGTTAATCCCTCTTATACATCCTTAAATTGCTTTTCATGCAATTTCAATTTTTATAATTTTAATTTTCCGTTTTTTTCATTTTTCATTTTTATATGTTTGTTCTTTGTTTACGTTGAATCAAACAATTAGTTTTCTCGTTGTTTCTTCCAACTGATTCCGATCCTGCTACCGACTCCATTTACGTTTTCTATCATCGTTTTTGTGGAGAAAAAGTGGGTTACAATATGTACAAAATTTTCCCGACTATGTTTCAGAGGACGATAATAGTGAAGACGATGACGATGATTTACCGTTATTTCGGAGAGAACTTGCATCGGATTTACTCGGAACTTCAAGTAAAAAGCTCGATTCTAGTTGGAAGCTGGAGGAGGGAAATGTTACGGAAAACGGAACAGAAGTTACATGTTTGAATGGACATGAATATTTACATTATACTCCGGAAAAAATAAAAAAGGCATTTCGAGATGAGATTTGGGAACGACCATGGGCACCCGAAAAAGGAAAATTGTTGCTTCCATTTTGTTGGATGGGAAGAGTAAGACAACTAAGAAGATATATTTTTCCACCACATTTCCTTTTTTTTCTTTTAAATTGAACAATTTTAAATCAATTAACAGTTTTTACTGACCTTTAAACATTTCATAATGTCTTTTTTCTGTATTGTTTTTTTGAATTCAATAATATGTTAATTGCCAATGGAGATTGTTATTCAAATGTCTCTCTTAAAATACACGTAAAACTTTTCAAAAAAGCCTAAGAAACCTTAAGTTATCCTAAAATCCCTACCTTTTTTTTTGACTTTAGAACTGGAATATTGATGAACACAAAAAATATAGGAAGCCCTAAAAAGTTATAGATTTCCTCCAAAACCGTAGAAAATTTTGGAAAATCTTCCGAAACCCTAAAAACGAAGAAAAATCTAGAAAAATATGGTAAATATAAAAAGCTTGATGCATCCTCTAAACTTTGCAAATTTTCACAACAGATGAGCAATTTCATAGAATGCCTTCACGGAGCTCTCCTATTGGCTGGTATTTTAAATAGAACCCTAATTGTACCCGTCGACCATATATTGGTGAGTTTATATATATATTATATATATATATATATATATATATATATATATATATATATATATATATATATATATATATATATATATATATATATATATAAAAAAAAACAAAAAAAAAAAAAAAAAAAAA
>JBBHKE010002723.1:0-25709 GCA_037447655.1 Zygnema cylindricum | reverse complement strand
AGATTGTGTACGGCTACATATATTAATGTGTACAATCGTACGGAGAATATTCGATTTTTACTGTCCCCAAATTAGCGTTAACACCGAAATTAGAATAAACCTTTTTTTTTTAATTTTCAAATTCTTATTTAGCGTCAATGACGGTATATTTACTTACACACTATTTAAACTATGACACTAATAACGATGCGCGGTGTAGAGTAAAGGAAGAAATAGCGTAAAAAAAAATTAGTGTTATTAACGCTAATTAGGAAATAAATAAAAATATAAAAAAACACATATACTAATTAATCACCAACTCTAATTCGGGTTTTTTTCGAATAACAAATACCCGCCGTATCGATGTCTGCATCAATATATGTACCCGTACAAAATCTGACAATTCGTACGCCAAAATATGAATATTCGAGTTTGCGTCTATTTTTCCAGTGCACATTCACATGCGTGCGCAATTACATTAAATGACTTTTTGTACATTTTTATTTCAAAAAGTACATTTTGGTACGAAAAAATCCTGTCCGTACGACACACTATAAACATCGCAGTGTACTTCCGCTATTAACGCTAATTAAAAAGAGAACCCTAAAAGGCGTAATGGAAAAAATAGAATTATAGATTGTATTTCAGGTTTAAAAAATTTAAAAAAGGGCACCGATTTAGCGTTATTTACTCTAATAGCGATTGGCGGTGTAGTACATACCTACGGGTACTCGATTGGACGATTGCGACCTCTGATGTACGGTATTCCAAAGCTTTGTCAAAAACCAGATTTACTGGTGACCTCGTGTAATCAACACGTCAGCATCCGGCGATATTGCAGTGAATTTCAGTCCACAAAGCCGGCGAAGTTTTCCACAGTTCCATGCATTGGAAACAAATACATGTACAGTACTGTACCTACAAAAAATACATGAAGATTAGAAGACTTCAACTTCACGTTCAAAAAGCCACAATGACTCGAAACAAGACGTAATCATCGCCATTAAAATTTTAAAGATTTGCAAATGTTTTGGACGAGGTTGTAAGTGAGATTTCCAATTTTAGCGAAAAAGGTTACAACGAAACAAGTCATAGCGATTTTTTTTAGCAATCTTTTGGTTATGAGAGTTTTTGTTTGAGAAATGGCGAGAGATTCTTCGCAAGAAGCTAATAATTTGGAACCCGATGGAGGACAATCACAACATCAACATGAATTTGATTTGGTATCGCTTAATTTTTTGTGCTTTGTAAAATATACTTCCACAATGTAAATCTATGGAGTTTTTTAAATAAACTCTTCAATATCTTAGATTTTTCTTCAGCAAATGGAAGAGCCTTACTTTTTTGATTGATTCCGAGCGGAAATCCAAACGGTTTGATGATAAATTCTGTGTTTTGTTTGTTCTCTTTTTCCCTTTCTGTTCAAGTAAGAGAAAATATATATATTTCTTCCACGAGGATATCGAATCGTAATGTTTTTCCTCACTACACCCCCAGGGCTTATTAGGAAGCGATTAGCAACAGTTATACCGTTTAAAAGCTTACAATAACGTTTATAAGTTTTAAAAGCTTGCAATAACATTTATAAATTTGAAAACTTTGTAATAACATGCATTGAGTCTAAAATCTTGTAATAACGGACATCAAATTTAAAAGCTTGTAAGAACATTTGCAAAATTTTAAAAGGGCTTTTTTTTTTTTTGTCGTTTGTGATTTGAAGGTCAACGCTCCGATGGAAGCAGTCTTTGAGCAACTTCAAAGTTCAAGGGAGGGCCTCACCAGTGAGGAGGCTGCAGAACGTTTAATTTTTTTTGGGGAGAATAAACTTGAGGAGAAAAAGGCAAATCTCTTTGCTCAAAGAACACATTGAAGGCCGGAAATTTTGTTGTACAAGAACTGCAATGCTACACTGCCTATCGTTAATAGAGTTAATAACATTAAGTCCGTCGCGATTTTTTTTGGCCAAGTCATATAATGGTGTTAGCAACACTATTTAGGGCAGTGAGCCAGAATCTGCCACGTCTCCCTGCACCAAATTTTTGTTATGTTTTAATTTCGGGTAAACAGAATAAATTCTTAACGCAACGTTGAGCAGTGTAGTCGACAGTAGATAACTATGCCATTATTTGAAAATTTCTGAAAAGCGGCTGACACCACAATGGTTTATTGCAAATGTGAAATCCTGAAAACATGCTTCCAATGCTTTGACAATTTTCACTCCAAGGAATGGATTTCAATCTGCATTGGTGATTTTTTTTTCGGTAAGATACACAGCAGATGATTTACTCTTATGATTTATTCTTTCTTGCATAATAATTGTTCAGCTAAAATGATGTTTGTATGGATCATTGGTCCTCTGTAAGTTCTGGAGGTTTACTAATTCAGTTTTACTTTTGGCTGTGTTTTTTCAGGAAAATCCTGTGTTGAAATTTTTGGGGTTTCTTTGGAATCCACTTGCATGGGTCATGGAAGCAGCGGCTCTTGTGTCACTAATTCTGGCTAATGGCCAGGTATTTCCTAGGCTAATTGTCTTATTTGGGCATGCAAACTTATTTGCGAATGCAAACTTCATGTTTAAGGAATGAAATCCAAGTCAACCGGTATTTGTTGCATTAGAAGCGTCGCCGGGACTTAACCCAACACCTCATGGCACGAGCTGACGACAGCCATGCACCACCTGTGTCCGCGTTCCCTAAGGGGTTTACTCTAACTATCAATACTTGATAATCAATAATAATCATTGATTTTCACATCGTTCTAAGAAGGTTTGGAGTTTTGGTGGTCAATTGAAAAATCGATAATACTGACAAAAATTTGGATTTCGGCATGTAGGTCTAGTGGCAATAAATACTTCAGAAGTTAGATCTGCATTCGCACTGTTTTTGAAAACGTTTTCTTACGCAAAATTAACCAATTCTGAGGAGTTTAGCTTACACTGAAAAATATTTGAATCACTTTTTACACAGATGTCGATCATTTATTGACATTTAAATTTCGTAATTTTGGTAGTAGTTTCTGTAGGCTCTAGATACTAACTACACTACACTGTTTAACATCTCTAATCTAGATTTTTACGATGACTTTTTTGCCATTTTTAAGCGCACGAGCAACATTTTTCAAAGTTCACGTTAAGTGTCACGCGAACAAAGTACTTATATGCTTAACTCTTGGCGAGCTCTGATAACTTGCTTGTG
Organism: Zygnema cylindricum; assembly: GCA_037447655.1. Taxonomy (NCBI): domain Eukaryota; kingdom Viridiplantae; phylum Streptophyta; class Zygnematophyceae; order Zygnematales; family Zygnemataceae; genus Zygnema; species Zygnema cylindricum. The sequence continues at coordinate 22,536 of JBBHKE010002723.1, read as the reverse complement.
CAGGGAAAGCCTCCTGACTGGCCAGATTTCCTAGGCATTGTGTTCCTTTTACTCCTTAATGCAACCCTTAGCTTCTGGGAGGAGAACAACGCCGGCAAAGCAGCAAGAGCTCTGATGGCCCATTTGGCCCCCATTGCAAAGGTACCCAAGACGCACTTTCTAAATAAAGCTTGATTTTTTTGTTTTTTTTTTTGTTGCAAAGACGCGAGACACAAAACGGCTACGGTTTTCATATTTCATAGGTCATTATGTTATCAAAGTTTTATGCTTGTTTCGAGGGTAAATCGTACAGTAGGTACAATTGTTTTGGGAATTTTAGGTCCGTTTTAACTCAAAAGTGTACGATCAACCCTCAGCAACAGGGCAAATTTCTTTAATGTAATTTCCCTAACTTTATGAGGTTGTTCGAATTCTGATAATTATCTATTTTTTGTTTATGGTAAGACAACACACACACCTCTTGCGATGCATCGGAAATGTGAACAGGATAAAAAGGTAAAGAGGGATCGAATTGATTTTGTTTGTTTTTATATTTGTTCAAATACCACAACCATGGAATTGTACCATTTTTTCAATGATTCTTTTTCAATCAAGCAGTCGGTGACGCTGGCCCGTAAATTGCTACACAGACGCGACGCGACGGAGAATGGAAAGAGATTGATGCTTCCCAGCTGGTACCTGGTGATATTGTCAGTATTCGTGGAGGAGACATTGTGCCAGCTGATTGTCGACTTCTTCATGGAGAACCTCTGAAAATTGATCAGGTTTGCCAGCAGATAATCTCAGATTTTATCCTAACTAGAAGATATGGTTTTTAGCAATGCGTAATCCTTTTCTCTCTCGTTCCTACCCAACATTTTTGATGGACGAAAATGTGAACATCGAATTCAAATGTCAAGCTAAATAGCCATAAACATTGTCCTTGCAGATAGTCATTGTACCCTGACAGCTAAAGAATGTGGTTAGAATTGCTATTACCTACATTTGAAGCGATTGGGAATTATGGTTTTTCTTCATGAGAGTTATTATGAAGGCTACCATGTTAAAGTACCCCGCCACTTGACCAATTTGATTCCCATATACTCTCATTTCTTCACAACAAGAGTAAATATGGTTTATTCTCCTCTTTTACATTTTCTTTTCCCTTGAAACTTATATGATGTATGAAACATGGTTTCCTAAGATGTGAGTGCGATCAAATACTCTAAGACTAAAAACTAACTTGACTTATGATGATCCCTTGTCAATTTCTGTCCTCTCTCTCTCAATTTCTCTCTCGCCATTTCTGCTTGTTGTTGTTTCTTATTGTTGGGTAGTCGGCTCTGACTGGCGAGTCTTTACCGGTTAACAAGTACCCTGGTGATGAAGTGTATTCGGGTTCCGTCTGTAAACAAGGAGAGCTTCAGGGGTTGGTCATTGCAACTGGACTACATACATTTTTTGGAAAAGCTGCACATCTCGTAAGCTCAACACAGCATCAAGGACATTTCCAAAAGGTAAGTCCATTTCCTAGGTAATTGATGAGCTGAAGAATAGAACATGCTTTCTTGTCAGTCTGGGCCACATTATTAGCAGTCTTATTCTTCTTAGGAGCTTTCTTTCTTTTTTGGAGTGCCTTCAAAAAATTCTGGCCCATTTTGTGGAGTGCACCTGATCTCGAAGCAACACATGATGCAATGTGGATCGGCATTGTAATTATACATAAGAGGACTCCCTAGGTACAGCTGAATAAATATTATTGTTTAAGTGGATTTTCTCGGTGAATAAAGATGGATTACACATGCAGATGACATATCACAAGTGTGACTATCTAGGAAAAACTTGACTCTTTTTTTTTGATTGGTTTTGGTTTTTGTCCAGGTTCTGGCCAAGATTGGATCCTTTTGCATTGCGATCATTTTCGTCGGGATATTTGTTGAAATCATTGTCATGTATTCGATTCAAAAACGTCCTTACCGGGAAGGAATCAACAACGTTTTGGTTTTACTCATTGGAGGAATCCCCATAGCTATGCCAGCGGTCTTGTCAATTACCATGGCTATTGGAGCCCACCGATTGGCCGATCAGGTAGTCTCTCCTTTTGGCGTAGAGGCTCAAACACTACAAAAAAAAATCGTATTTGATCAGAAAAATAAAATTAAAGCTAATCTAAAAGACGACAAAAAGTCATGGTTCAGGTTTTCTCTCCTCAGAATCCAAACGCTGAGAAAATCTCTCGTTTTTAACTAGCAAAAAAATTAACGCTAATCTAGGAGACCGCACGTAGTCATATTTTATTAATTTTTTTCTCATCCTTGGGGATGTCAACATGTTTTCTGTTTCAGTCACTGGATTACGTCTTATCTTTTCCAAATGAGAGACTAATCCACGCTCAAATGCGAGGAGACTCAATTTTTGACATCGAATTCCCATATAAAATGCCCAGATTTTTCACAAGGAATGTTTCTTCATTGTTTAAATAAGGATTTTTGGGATTCCCTATTCTTTTTTTTTCTTAACAGGGTGCTATCGTGAAGCGAATGACCGCAATAGAGGAGATGGCTGGAATGGACATCTTGTGCTGCGATAAAACTGGGACATTAACCCTTAATAAACTTTCTGTGGATGTATCTATGACTAGGGTAAGTCTTAACCGACTAAATATTTACATTGCCCATTTTTTTTGTTACAATAACAGCCTACGTTGCAATCAATCGTGTGAAAAAGGATGCGATATTTTGATTAATATTCCCTCCACTAGCCCTCGAATCCGGATTTCGATCCGAAGATCCAAGCATATGCAATTTTCAAAAAATATGGCTGATTTTATTAAAAAGCGCGATGGTAAACCATCTGAGTCCATGGGAACAAAAGGAAGTAGCATTGCAAAAACTGAAAAACAACATGTGGGGGGAATAAACAAAAAGGATAAGCAAGGCAATTTTCAGTCATTACTAGAGTTTGATTGTCACTTTGAAGAGTTGGGAAAGACATATTTCATGTCTATCTTTTTACATTATTTTACAGGTATTCACAAAAGGATTGAATAAGAGTGATGTCCTTCTTTTGGCTGCGAGAGCGAGTCGTGTGGACCATCCTGACCCCATTGATAGTGCGATTCTCAACACACTTGAGGATCCCTCCATGGTAATTCCGATCACATGAAATGTCATTCTGATTAAAGGTTTTTGCTAAGGATATTTATGCATTCATGACCACATTTTTGAATACAGGTACATGCTTGCCTGGCAGTAAACCAAGTTGAGGAATGATATGCAGATGAAAATGCTCATTTTGTTAGTCCTGGGTAAGTATATAAACACATATTCTTTCGCATGCTTTCCTGCCTGAAATATGCTTGTTTTTTAGAGTTTTTGTATAGGAAATATGTTAATGAGATTTATTAAAAACTACCATCGGAGTACATGGAAATAAAAAAGAAAGGGAAAATGGAAACCGAAATGAATATGAGCGGCAAGAGACAAAATAGGTGTAAAACGATGTTACCCCGACTTCTTAATAGACACATCACTCATGTCAGATTCAGGCTCAGTCCTTGCTCAGATCTTATTAGCTCATGTGACCATTTATAAACTTGCCATGCATAACTATTATGGAGGTTATGTTTATGTTTTTAAACATTCAGTTCTTCTGAGTAATTTTTTTTCAGGCAAGAGAAGGAATAAAAGAATTGCATTTCCTTCCTTTCAATCCCATCGCCAAACGTGCGGCAATCACGTACCAGCTGCAAGATGAACGTGTGGAGAGAGTTTGCAAAGGGGCACCGGAACAGGTAATGTACATTTAAATAATTGTCATTGAACAATTTTTATTTTTTCATTCAACTTGTGATTCTATTTTTTAGTTCCTTTCCCTCAATATGGCTCCATTAACAGTCATGTACCATGATAAATGACAGGGTGGGGTTATTTTTGATGAGCAGGTATTGAACATGGTTCATAACATGGAAGTTATAAAAAATAGCTTCCATGAAGAGGTGGAGAATTTTGCATCTCGAGGCTTGCGGTCCCTCGCTGTTGCTATTCAAGTACTGTCCAGTCCCTCAGGTCAAATTGTTTTGACTAAAGGAAGTTGAAATGGAAGGATAGCTCTTTCATAATGGTAAACCAGTTGCAGAAAACTTAATCATAACCGGAATGTGTAGGCAGAATGTGAACCTTATGACTGCATTAAGATACTAAGTTATTTTGAAAACATTAAAGTATGCAATTTCTCTGCTAAATGTTTGTTAAGAGACTATCGCCTATGTGTGCTTGATGGTCATAAGTGACCACTAGCAAGAAAATAACTAAGAAAGAGGACGATTCTCATGGATCTATCTTTTTACAGAGGATTCCTGAAGGACCAGAAGTTGGTGTAAAGGGAGAGGGGGGTGGAATTTGGGAGATGGTCGGTTTACTGCCCTTGTTTGACCCTCCAAGACACGATACAGCAGAGACTATTGACAGAGCACTCGAGCTTGGTGTGGCAGTGAAAATGATCACAGGTATCAATCAAATACTTAGGATAGTATGGCGAAATGTACTTGAAGAAGACGGTAGGCATTAAGAATTACTAGGAAGGATCGAAGAGAGAAAAAAAATTGGGCTCATCGTAGTTTGAGCTGATTCAAATATAAAATTCTGTAGCTATTTCACTTTTACGTAGATTTTTTAACTGACAACTCGAAGTAAAGTGCTATATAGACGTCTTGATGCTTATAACTACTTTTTTGTTTGATCCTTTGAACATTGAGTGTTCGCCTCAGATCTAACCAGGCATCCTCTTTTACAGAGCCTTGGCGTTGTATATATAAATAAAAATAAGCTTCAAATTTTGGTTTACTGCATCTATCTTTTGTTTTTTTTTCAGGTGATCAATTGGCCATCGGCAAGGAGACTGCCCGAAGGCTTGGCATGGGAACCAATCTTTATCCTACCGCCCTACTGACTGATGATTCACATATTCCCATAGGAACCAGTCGACATGACATCGTCGAGAATGCCGACGGGTTTGCAGGCGTATTTCCCGGCAAGAAAGCTCTACCCATATAACAAAACAAAATCACAACATTCTGTCATAATTTTCATGAAAAGCCTCTCTTGCCAGCTTGTCTGTAAATAGTTTTTAAATTTTGATGTTTCTAACACTGCAAATTAGCTCTCATTTGTGTTGAGAGGACTGTGGTATATATAAAATGAGAGACCGGGTTGAGTTACTGGCTACAGTAAAGAGGTGGTCTTAATCACTATAGGAGCTCAACATGACCTTATCTCTCAATGTGAAACTACTTTCCAATGTACCGTTCAATTTGACCAGATGTCTTGATGTGACAGTATGACTTACTGTGACTGAAATGTGTGCCGTCTGGAATCTCATGGTCTTTTTTTTTTTTCCAGAACACAAGTATTACATTGTACAACTCCTTCAAGAAAGGAATCACATCACAGCGATGACTGGAGATGGTGTTAACGATGCCCCTGCTTTAAAAAAGGCCAATATTGGAATTGCAGTCGCAGGAGCAACTGATGCTGCACGAGATGCTGCCGATATAGTGTTGACTCAGCCCGGATTAAGGACAATAATTACTGCCATAATGAGGGCACGTGTCATTTTTCAGCGTATGAAGGTATGTTTCTGAAGTCCTGGAGCTCTGGACAAGTTTGCTTCAATTAGTGAAATAGGTGAATTAAAAGAAGGGAGAGGAGGTGCAATCTGTCACATTGAAATCACCGATTTCCGCTTTCAATTAGCGTGGCTTACATCACTGGTGGACTAACTCTAATTTATGGTTTTTTAGGTGAATTAGGTGAATTTGTTTACAGCAAAACATAAGTAATGGCTCACCTGTCTGGGAACCACCCGTCTAGGAATAGAGCAGGTTATCGTTTTTGACTTACTTAATTAGGTTGTTGTTAGAGACACACTAATGGTTGCGCGTGGTGCACCTGTCACATCATTTTGGTTTTGACAGGAAGCTGAAAGAGTGACTGGTTTTTACAAGAGTTGTTAACGATAATATCACTTCAAACATTTTCTAAAATATCAAAAGAAATTTTCTCGGGTGTCACAGAATTACACAATCTATGCAATATCAATCACTGTTCGAATCGTGGTGGGTTTCCTGCTTCTGGCTCTTATTTGGCAATTTGATTTCCCACCTTTTATGGTTCTTATTATTGCTATTCTCAACGACGGAACAATAATGACCATCTCAAAGGATCGAGTTAGGCCATCTCAAGTGCCTGATTCTTGGCGACTACGAGAGATTTTCACAGTTGGAGTTGTACTTGGACTCTACCTCGCTTTCTGGACAGTTATGTTTTACTATGCCATTACGAAGGGATTTTTCGCGGTACGTACATTTTTGAAGCCAATGCACTCCATTGTACCACAAAGGATCTTTTCCACCCTAACACCAATTTGCTTACTCTTTAGCACACATCCAACTGATTATGGGATACTTTTAAGCTTTCCTTTCTCGTCCCTATTGGTAGGACAAGTAGGAAGTCAAGGGCTTATTCCAAAAACACCCCCAAAAGGTTTTTTTCACCCGTTGTATTGGAAACTAATATAGACCCCATTTTCGAGCATGGTAGACTTTTAAGGGCTTCTATATTGAAGCAATCAGCACTCCTTTTTGAAGCAGATGTTGATAAATTTCCAATGTCTGTAGAGCAAAAAGTATATATGCCTGCGGTAAACTCTAACTGGTTACGTTTATTTGGTTGCACCCATGGCTTATCGATAGAAGTATTTGTCCTCTAGGAACTCAAGAAGGTAAAATAATCAGCTCATCATTCTCCTTCACAACCAATATGACCGACATGACGTCCACACAAAGCTTTTCCAATTATCTTTGCATTCGTCTCGTATCATGATTACAGAGCGTCTTCCATGTCGATGATCTCAACGACAGTTATGGCCGTCAAACAGCTGCTGTGTACCTTCAAGTCAGCATCATCAGTCAAGCACTCATTTTTGTCACCCGATCTCAAACTTTTTCATTCATGGAACGTCCGGGATTTCTTCTATTTTCGGCGTTCGTTATTGCGCAGCTTGTAAGCTCTTACCATTTACCGTGATTATTGTGGATTCCGCTGAAAAGTTTACTAGCTCGAGTTTATCAGGAGTCCACAAAATCTCATGTGTGACGTTTCCAGACCAGGGCTGATGAAAAAAGTTTAAAACTGAAGTCTAGACAACTGCAGTGAACACCCTATCTCCTTTATTTTCTGCCATTCGTTGCTATAGACGCACAAGCATTATTGCTTGAAAAAAGAGTCATGCCTCCACTAGATATCTCATAATCTCTCTTACATTTTTGACCTCAAACTAAACCCTCAGTGGAAGCTGGTACAATGTCAATATTTCAGCAGTGACTTTTTTGTAAATGTCAAAGAAACTAAATGGAAACCATTGTTTTGTAGATCGCGACGTTACTTGCGGTTTACGCAAATTGGGGCTTTGTTCCCATCACTGGCATTGGCTGGAAATGGGCGGGCGTTATTTGGCTTTATGACTTAATTGTATTCGTCCCTCTCGACTTTTTGAAACTTTTGACGCGTTACGTCATGGAGGGAAATGCCTGGGATCTCCTAACGGAAAGAAAGGTGGGTTTTCTACAGGATTTACCTACATCAGGGGAATTAACAAATGACTTCAATTATCAAATATATCACTCCTTTTGCTTGGTTTCCTCCAATGACAATAACCTTCATGCCTGAAAACTAACGCTGGGTATCGAGGGCTCCTTGCCGATATTCGATATGTACCTAAATTTGGGTACCCGATAATCGATATATCGCTTCAATATATCGAGGAGCTTAATATCACGATATTTCTGCGATATATCGGCCGATATCACGATATATTTCCATCGCAATATACCGAAGTGACGCTAGGTCAATTTTTTTTTCCAAAGGCCCCCCCCCCCCCCGCCGTGGTGCGCTCAGTGTGTTGGGGTATTTTCCGTACGATTTTACGTACGATATTCCGTACTGGACCTGTACGGACACCCACCTTGTACCAAAAATATATCGCGATATAATGTGTTGGTCCCGGTGCGATATATCAAGGCCTCTGACCGATCGATAATCGATGTATCCAATATCGAACTTATCGCGATATGATTTTACCCGATACCCAACATTACTGAAAATCGACCAGGCTTGAAGGTTAAATTAGGAAAGTTATAGGCTGGTCTAAGGCCTTTGGAAAGACCTCTGTGCCTCAAGACTGTTCGGACCTTTTTGTTGGTACAAAAAGTTACAGATAAACAGGGGAGATTGTCCTTTTCTTGTATGTACTTTTGCCTTTTGAATGACAAACATTTATTGGATGGCAAGTATTTAACACTTGAACCATCAGTTATCACCGCATGCTAAGAAAAGCTCCATACTTACCATTACATCATCATCACCATCATCATCATCATCGTCATCATCATCATCTTCGTTAAGTTTTGTTTTGTCATGGTTCTTTTCTTGAAGGCATTTTTTACGCGTGCTAAAAATTACGGTCAACGAGATCGACAAGCACAGTGGGCCGCTGAGCAACGAAGTGCAATAGAGGGAAGATCCCTCACTGGCACGCCCAAACACTCTGTTCATAGGCCGCCACATCTACCAGGTTTGAGAACTTATGATCCATTTGTTACCTTCAATTTATTTTTCTACTTAATATTAAAGTTGGACTTCTTCTAAGAAAGATGCATATGAGAGTTACAATTGTGAGCTTGTGGTCAGTTTCATGGTTCATAGCTAATATCCTACTTGTAAAATAACTGGTCAAAATTGACTAAATAAAACGTGGGATTACAAACTGGCTTATATACCCTTGTCTCAGATGAATATGTTTTAACATAACTTTTTTTTTTTACAGAAGTCGTCATGGATGCAATGAGGAGGGCTGAAATCGCACAGATCCAAAGCCGATACACTCTCAGGGTGAGATCCTACCCGCAACTATTGATGTGCTCGGTTCTGCTTTTCAACGAAATTTAGTTTAGATTTTTAAGGTCTATTATAATCCGTTGCGTACAGAACTTTTCCGTAAGAGGCACCACCATGATTAGTGTGGATTGTGCATCAACAATGATGAAAGAATCAAAAGCTTGCACAACCCACACTGAGAGTGTTAATTTTTGTGTACACGAAACGATTTAACGACCCATGGTTGCTTCAGGAGAAGGGTGAATTATTAGCGTTATTAGTCCCTTAGAATAAAATACACTACATTATGTCTTGCAGCGTAGCTTATTGTGGGCTACTTAAATAGTGTTATTAACACTGATTTATGATTTCGGGTCAAAAAAATACTGGCTGGAATTAGAGTGATTAGCTCAACCAGATGGGCGGTGTAGTTACACCGTGAATTATTATTAGAGCCAATAACACTAATTCAGTGTCAGTTTGTTTTGCCCTCTGACTATAAAATAGTGTTAATGATACTAATCAGTTTTTTCTAAACACCACATCTTTAAACAGTTCAAAAGCAGCGACGCCATTTAGGACTGAATAAGAATTATTAACACTAATATGAACCACATGCCAATTAATTTGTTTACTGCGGTGGGGTTTCTCTTCTAGCAAGAAAAATAGAAATCAGCAAATACAGCTTTGCATTTTATTGAATATAGGAAGGAATCGCAATTGTGCAATAATTCCATATCCCTAAAAGATAGGGAGTCAACGAGGATCCAGGGGGAACATAGACAAGCTATTACCCAAGTAAACCATATACATGTTTTGGATTCACAAGAATTGTTAAAAGTTAACAAAAAGATAGAGAATTTTTGTGGAACCGTACAAGTGTAATAAACTAAATTTACGCGATTACTATGATCCCAGGGGAATTTGACTGGCTTTCATATAGGGATAGGAGCCATGAAAGGTGGAAACGATTTTCTCTTTCCAATAAGATTTAAGTTTTATACAAAGGAAATAACATGGCTTCCGTGTTTTCTTCTAACAGGGCCATATTGAGTCTCTATTGCAAGATAAGGCGGCTGATATGAGCTGGGCAGTAGATAAGGCCTACTCCATGTAAGTTTTTCACAATCCAAAGGATGAGAAATGGAAATGTAGAAGGAGAAATGACAAAATAATGTTGGTCTCAAAACATTCGAGAGCTCTTCAACCACATCAATGGTTCAAATGATGAAAACTCATCAATCCACAGTAGAAAACATAAGAAGATACGGTATGTGTAAGCTTTCCTTTTTCCGGAAAAAATGATTGTACTGAAAACTGAGGTTCTTTACGGTCATACGTAGTATACATGTGGCAGATTCTATAATGAAAGCTTACAAAAAACTCTGTGGATCAGAGGCTCGAAACTATGTTTGGGGCCTCTTTAACTACAAGAATGCTTTTTTAGCTTGTAACTTTTTGAGTCTATTGAATGTTGGTCTCTAAAACTCAAAATAAACGGGGCAACGCAGTAGTAATCAATAGTTTGACTGGGAAGTATAATAAACAATTGCCAAAAGAGGCAAAAAACGAAAACAATTTCAGGGATAGAGTTTGTGAAAGGGTTTGCCTCATTGGATATGCTTTGATAAGAATCTTGTAAACACGTGTCATTCTTCTTAAAATGGCTGGTGTGCACCTAACATTCTTAGATGAAGTAGCCTTCCTAAAAGTCGATTTGGCGGCTGGTCGGTGGCCTGAATACCATTCTACTGATCACATTACTTTGGCCTTGTGATACTTGTGACTTAAATTTCACTCATGAATGTGCCATTTAACGCCGTTTATGGATGTCCCTAAATCTTGAGGTTGCTAGCCTATTTTTTTCGTCCATTAATTTTGGATGTGCTATGGGTTCATCCTGTGCTTCATCATTGAGAACTTTGCGTTTAGGGTTGGTAACACTGATTGTTGCCACTTTTGTTGTGTTATATCCATTCGCATTTGCTTCTTGTGGTTGTCGTTTTGGAACCCTCGGTTTTGCCCGTCTCTCCTTGCCTTCCTGTATTCGAGAATTGCCGAAGGAGAATTTCTTGCCTCGTTCCGCGTTGGCGGATGTAATTCATTGTCCTTTTGTGGGAAAATTTGTTTGGTTTTATCCTGGTATTTGACGCATTTGACCATCATTAGTGTGGTAATATTTTGTCCTCCACTGTTCAAGGTCTTGGCTCCCAATATTCACCCTCCGAGAGATTTGGAAATTTTGGCAATTTTTCCAATATTACGGTGTTGTGCTATTATGAGGCACGCGGCTTTGCAGTTGAAGCCTTGGATATTGCCTTCTTAATATGTTCTAATACACACATTTATTAAAAAAGCGTGCTGGTAAACTATTTAACAATACGGGAAAAAGCAAAACCAAAAGTCAAAATGAACCGAAGAAACGAGATAGGGAGTGAAAAACGAAAATGAAAAGCACAGCACATGGTGCTCTCGTTTTGCACACCTGTTGATCGCTATTGTAGACTCTATGATGGACTCACCATCCGGCCCAAAAAGGGTCATTTAAAGGTTGTTTCAATGATTGAGCAGTTTATGGCCATGGGAATTTATTGTGGAAGGTCATAAATTGCTTTTTCTTAAGACGCAGCATCGCTTTCACACCAGAGCTTTGGTCGAAAAGGGGTGTTACAGTTCCAGCACTACACCATGTATGGTTATTAGCGTTTCTGCTTTTTTTGCCACTTAAACTAACTTATCTCTGTGCACACATTTGCAATTCCCGTGTGAAGAGAGTCAATCGGTAGGTGGAGATTCCACCTTTCTATCGCAGCCGTCGAATTAATAACCTGACAAGTGTGCACTCAAAAAAGTTAGGCTCAAGTTACAAAGAAAAAATTAACGGTAATAATAACACACGGTGTTGATTCCGCCAATTCCCTACTTGTGCGGTACACACCACTGGAAGGTCGTCGACCTCTTTGAACAACAAACGTCACAAGTACCCCTTCTATTTACACCGCTGTTCCTTGGTCTACCTAAATTGGTGGGTCAGATCGACCCACCAATTTCTAGAGCTTGGGCTACCTAATAAAACGGAAACTAGGATTTCAAAGAGGTTTGGATAGCAGTAAATCTCTAAGACTTGTGCTGCATGTGGCACACATGAAAAGGCGATACATGGCCTTGTATCTCGTCACTCTGACATGTCACCCCATATAAATTTATGCGACATATTCTTGTTTAGAATGCGTCTTGTCCAAAAGTAGATGCTTCATAAGTAGAAAAACTACATTTGTGAAGTTTCCTACATGTTAATGTGGACAACAACAATTATCAAATATTCCATACACGAGTATGGAATTTGTATTTTTTATTTCATATTTTGTATTTTGTTTTTCTTTTCTTGATCATATACAATAATTTTTTGTCGGAGCATTGTCCTTAAACATGGAAGGTTTGTAACAATATCCACACTCAGGGCAAATTGTTAACTAAAAAAAAAAGACATAGCCTGTCAGTAACATACAAAAAAAATAAAAAAAAATCTTCGGAATGTTTTTTCATTGCACATATATGTACATTTACATGTACATTTATGTACAAACGGAAAACAGAGTTCAAAAACCGTGGGTCACTAGAAGAGAATCTACAAATAAAATAAATGAAATGTTACATTTAACAAAGGAATGATTCCATATCAACATGAATACATGGGTAATATTACCACAAACCAAACATAAGACCTTTTATATTTACTTTTACTTCAATGTTCACGTATCTCCATTTTGTAGACCGTCCACTCCAATTATGGTTCGCACTTGATTCGCAATATCCGTGACATGCTCATCCTCAGCTTCTATTGAGTCCCAAAAAAAAAACAAAAGAAATTGAGTAAAAATAAACACAAGTTTTGGTTCAATCGAGCAATATTTAACATCCGTGTAATATTTTAAAATGACTTATCTTCTCATCCATAAAAGGCAAGTACACCCTTAAATTACCGAATATGTTTCTATACTTCAGAAAACATTCACAAGAATCATTGAAAACAATGGCAAAAAACAATTTAAATGGTAGAACAAATTTAATGCTACAAAACAGCATTTATTCGATGAAATGGTATTCCAATCGAATGAAATGCTTGGGTCGGTGTGAATTGAAACTCAAACAACGTAAATTTCCAAAAATGAAACTACACTGTATATCCCTATTACCGTCAAATGTTTTTTTCACCATTTAAACCATTTTTCTCCGTGCACACCCGTCCGTTTTTCATTTGGAGACCGCTAGTTGAAAGGTAAGAATCTTACCTCTCCATCGCTACCGTTGGATTAATAATCCGACAAGTGTGCAAAGAAAAAAGAGAGTTTAACGGTCGAAAAAAACATCAACGCCAATAACGATACACAGTGTACCCAAGCACCCAAGTGTGGTTCGCACCCATTCTTTACTTTCCTATTTTTATCATGAGTAAAATATCACGATAAGGAAGTTGATTCGAGCTTTGAATGTGCTTTTTGAGGTGAGATTTTCGAAAATCATCTTAGCTGGTTTGGTTCAAGAAGCGGTTACAGGGTGGTTTTCAGCAGGTCTTTAGGCGCATTTTCTGGATTTTTTTGAGTTTTTTGAAAGGATTTTGAGGAGAAAAGACTGACCTATCTCCTTAAGAGCTGCTTCCAACCGAAATAAGTACTCCGCATTGGTTCCAGAGGGCCCCTTAGCATGCGCGATTTGCCTGTGGCCACGCATCCATTCAGTTCCGTTACAGTTTCAGTTTTGACATTATCACAACCTTAATGCCTCCGTCCCATTCAGCTTCATAATTCGTTTCAGTTACATCCAGATATAGTCCCGCCTCCATAGTGTTAGTCTCGAAAATAGTTATGCTCCTATCCTCACTAGCCATTTCCTCGTCAGTTTCTCTCTCAATCTCCTCTTTCTCTCCAGCCTTCCCTTTCCTCTCCTTTCGCCACGAACCCAATATTATTTTCTAAGTAACCCCTCATTTCCAGCAATGGGGTACAACTACTCGTAAACCAAAACTCAAACATAGTCCATTCTTTGAACCTAGACCTAAGTTTAAGATTTATAAAATGCTATTTTTACAAAGGGAACCTTTTAAAAGGTTGCACAGCTCTTTGATTTTTCTTTTTTAATTCTATTACCCCACTTGTAACAATGGGAGAGAGGTAGAGAGGGAGAGAGGGAGAGAGGGAGAGGGGGAGAGAGGGAGAGAGGGAGAGAGGGAGAGGGAGAGAGAGAGGGAGAGGGAGAGGGAGAGGAGAGGGAGAGGGAGAAAAAGGGGGAGAGGGAGAGGGAGAGGGAGGGGACCGATTTAGAGGGGCAAATTTAGTGGAAACAAAGAGGGGAAGAGAGGGCATATTTAGAGGAGAATGAGGGAGAGGGAGAATATGGCAGATTTTTGGGAGAAAAAGAGAGATAATGCAAATTTTTAAGAGAGGGAAAGGGAAAGGGAGTGGGATAGGGTAGATTTAGAGGAGAGGGAGGGTGAGAGTAAGAATGCAAATGTAGAGAAGGGAGAGAGGGAAAGGGAGTAGGCAAATCTAGAACGGAGAGGGAGAGGGAGAGGGAGAGGGAGGGGGAGAGGGAGAGAGCGTCTGTTCTGCGTCCTTTCCTCCCTCTATGGAGTAGGCTGCCCCCCACTGTCAACCCCTCTCCCTCCAGCCCCCCCCATTCAATGAAACAATCAGAATTGATACACCGTAAGTCTTCCACATGCTCTGGACTCACGTCAATGGTACCTTTAATAGTGTGGATTAAACCAAAAGGTAATACAGGTCATGATTGTCCCGACCCACACTTTTTCAGATTCTCTTCTCCCTCTCCCTCTCCGACGCCTTCTCCATGTCCCTTACCCTCCTCGGCCTCTACTTCCTCGCCCCCTTTCCCCTCTTTCTCCCCTTACACCGCCCCTCCCTCTCCTACCAACACGCCAACTCGGTCTACACTAATTGTTGTGAGAAAAATATTGCTACACAGCAACAAATCAGGCAGGAAACCAGTAACACATCCATAAATAATCTACTACAGCAAAGTAAAACAATAAAATGAAAAATCAAACTCGATGAAACCAAAAACCCCTAAAACTTCCAATTAATGGAAAAAAAATTGCCTTTCCTGGAATACAGTAACCCAAACGGATAACTAGAAAGGTTGGTAGTGAAATAAATGAAATCGAAACCATAATCGGAAACTGAGATCAAATTCTAAAACAAAAAAAACTTGAATTCAGTTAAAAAAAATTAAAAAATCATATTGGACAACATGTAGAAGATGGCAAAATGCAAGAAAGACAAAACACATGAAAAACAAAGCAAAGAGGAGGAGTAAGGAGCAAACTAATCCGTACAGTTATGGCATTTTCGCAATACTCCAGAGTGACGGTTCGGCCCGGGGCCTCCGGTGTGCCTCTGTGGTCGGTGCTACCTGAGGGAGGGAGGGAGGGAGGGAGGGAGGGAGAGAGACAGAGGGAGAGGCAGGGAGAGGAGAGAAGGGGAGAGAGGAAAGGGATAGAGGAGCGAGAGAGAAGAGAGAGAAGAGAGAGAAGGAAAAAAGAGGGGAGAAGAGAGAAAGAAGAGAGAGAGAGAGGTAAACATGAGAGTGATGGATACATTCATTCCGAGAGGCTTTCCAACCCTAGCAGGAATGTCACTCACCACAATTAGTGTGGACATCAAGACTGCCAGTGAGCCAATCAATCAGTTTTTAAAAATTCATCTCTTTCCGTTTCCATCCATTCACACTACAGAAGTCAACTGAAGAGAGGAAAGGGTTCTCTCTCATTCCCTTTCCTGCATTCTCCCTGTCCCGCCTTTTCCCTCTCTCTCGCTCGCTCTCGTTCCCTCCCTCTCCCTTTCCCTCCCTCTCCCTCTCCCTCTCCCCCCCTTTCTCTCCTCCTCCCTTTCCCTCTTCCCTTCCCCTCTCGTTCCTCGTCTTTCAAATCTTTCAAAAAAGACAAAAATGTGACAGCTGTATATTTGGAATGTCACCGTCACATCTATGGCAGTCGCTGTAACAATGTCCCTGTTTCACATCTCGCTCTTATCCACCTTGCTATTTTTTTAGGGTTTTCAGGGTTTATTCAGAGATTTCAGATTTTTAGGGTTTTTAAGATTTTTTAAGAGCTTTTAGGTTTCAAAACTTTCTAGGGTTTTTAGGTTTTTCCTTAGCTTTTTAGGGTTTTCTACAGGTTTTCCAAGCTATTTTCAGGTTTTTTAGGGTTTTTCCGCAGGCCTTTAGGTGTGCAGAGCAGCCGACCTTGGTAGAAGAGGCGGCTGTGGTTCCGTACATAGCCCGTGACGCGACGGTCGTACTCGAACCCCGCCTTCCATATGAGGGAGCCGTACCCGAATATCCACAGTACCATCAGGGAGGGAGAACCGGGAGAGAGAGGGAAATAAGTCTTCCAGGTCACTTGATAACTTGCCGCACGTGTCAAGCGTCAGATGTGGAGAAGGCTGCCATGTCAGTTGCTAGGGTTAGGAAAAGTCGTGAGGCGAGAGTGCGCCCTTTTACGGTACAAACGCGCGACGAAAAAAGCCGTTAAATTGTATGACCCGTGCAGCCTATTCCGTATATAATGTGTTCGCACTAAAATAAAATCGGATACAAATGTTCCGCTACAGTACAGTACAGTACTGTTCTACCAGTATCGGTTCTGCCGGTACTGTTCAGTGGCAGTACACTGTGAATCGCTAGCAGTGTTAATAACACTATTGGTACCCCTAGATTACGACCAGAGCCGAGGTCGCAATCGGGTACTCGAATCCGTACCTGATCCGTACCCGGCCGGCCGCATCCGACCCGGAACGGGTTCGGGTGCCAAGTTTTGAGAGCCGGCCGGATTCGGCCGGGTGATACAGAAAAAAAAATATATATATACGGCCGGGTAAGCAAAAAACGAAAAAAAATGGTCTCATAGGTAAGAACTACTTCTGTACTGAACATTACACTACAGTACTGTACTGTACTGTAAAGTACTGTACTGTACTCCACTGTGTACTGTAGGTCGGAGTGACTTCGGACAGTGTGGGAAGGTACAGGTACGGAAGGGGAGCGCGGTACAAAGCCTGTTCTTTTTTGGGGGGGGGGAGAGGTGTTGGTGTACTTAAAATATACCGTAGGTAAGTACGTGAAAAAAATGCTACGGTATTGGATTTCTGTTCTACCGTACCGTTTGCTCGAAATCAGCGCTTTACCGTACATTCGGTTTTATACGCGTTGGATATTCGAATTGGTGTCGCAAAAACTTAAAAGCTAAAATTCTTTCCTGTACGACAAAAAAACAAAATAACAAAAAATTATCGTACATCTACAGTAAGAACGACAAAGATTCATGACGATGCGCGGTTGGCTGACGGGATTCAGAGGTTTGTTTGTTATCCCGAACAGAAACATGTCAATATGGTTATCATTGCCATCATTGAGGCGCTGTCTTGTTATAAAAAAAAAGTCTTTGTCGAAACTGCAATTGTTATGACAAACGAGATGCGAGACTCGCACTGTGGCGCAATCACAACCGCGGAAACTTGTCTTTATTGTATTTGACTCTGATCGTATGATTTGTCGCTAGGGTGATTTGTCTGGAGCCGTGGAGGTTGAACGTCATCATAGTTGGCAGAAAATACTGCCAATATGCAAATTATATTTATCGCCGTTTGGCCTTCAGCCCATTAAGCCACTTTTGGCTTCATTCCAGTGTCGTTTTAGCTGTACCCGATTTTGACGCCCATGTGAATGACCGAAGACCAGAGTCATGTTTCGGCCAATAAAAACTCGCGGTTGTGACTTGTGAGTTCCAACAAAATAAAAGAAAGAATCTTTATCGCAAAACTTGCGGCGGAAAAACCATCTGGATTCAAAGGGGGTAAAAAAAAAGAAAAAGATATGCACAAAAATAATAAAGGCGGCAAAACCGGAAGTGCTTTATCGTTTTTTCTAGGTGAACTGTATGATTTAGAACCGTATTGAATATTATGCCGCAATAAAAATACAGTATTCTACACTGGTTTGATTCTTTTTTAATCTGGAATAATTGCTAAAATACCATAGCCGTGTGGTCATCACCCGGTTAAATTTATTAAACGTTCAAACGTTTAATCCCGGTCTGAACAATTGTTGTAGTTTAAACAGCAAATACAATATGAAATTGCAAAGACACTTCCAAAGGAGCGTAATCTATTTATTTCAACCAAGTGTTATGAGTTTAGCTTTTTGTTTCCGCAAATTTTGTTTCCAAATCGTTATGGGTTTTTCAAGACTAACCATGGAATTCCAAAGAAACCCCATCAACTTTCAAAAAATTGTTTCTTTTATTTCATTTCAAACAATGGCATTACTATCGATGATGCACACCCTACTTAGAACCCCAATAGAAAGAAGGAATCATTAATAAGGTCATAAAGCATGTATTGCCTTAATGACATATAATTTATTGTCCACGAGTCATTTTGAATTTTGCGTAAGATTTTCTAGGTCATAAACGATTTAAAAGGTTGAACAATGTGGTATTGTTTGAATGTTAGTAAGAATTGGGAGTATTGTTCAAACTCAAAGCAGGCCTATAACACCAAAACGAATAGAAGCTACATGAAAACTTTGTCGCAAACGACAACGCGAAAAAAAAAATTGGGAAGAACAAAAATGTGTGAAAATTGATTTTTTAATGGGTGCGTTACGTGTCTCAATAATTTTTCAAGATCAACTCCCGAGTTGGACAAACCATAAACCATTTGCAACGTCTAAAAATGTCTCTCAATAAAAATATTAGTTTATCTTGTTTTTTTTTCCATACATTACACATGTCGCTAGAACAGACCCCCCTCCTTATTTCTCGCGGCTAATTTAGTCACTACCTTATTTCTCGTGGCCATCACAGTCACTACCTTATTTCTCGTGGCCATCACAGTTACTACCTTATTTCTCGTGGCCATCACAGTCACTTAATTTTTGTATTTGCGCGTCATTGCATTTTGTAAAACAACCTTAAGATGAGTTATAAAAGTAACTTGATATGCAAAAGGCCATTCGGCATTCCTCAATAACATTGTTAACACGTGCTCAAATCACCACCCACCTTCCAATTTAAACTTTGCCTCCCTATTCCGCCTTTACTAAGGCTCTTTAGTTTGCCCAAGTGACTCTGTTTTAAGCCCAACAACATCCATTGCTCCCGTGGGGAAGATTTGATTCAAACGTGCGACATTGTTCACGACACTACCACAAACTATTGCTTATGATGCACACTATTCTGTTTGCTACGAGGTCTCACTTTTTATGTCATGAAGTTTCACTTGTTATCACTTGCTGTGGAATTTTTGTTGTCTTGCTCAATGGTGCCGGTCGCACCCTTGTTGTCATTGTTTTGACGAACCTTAGTGGCACCGAGTGGGGGGTCAAACAACTTTGACATATTGGAGGGACGATGCGTTATTAGTCCTAGGTATAGTGGGTTGACGTGTCTAACCAAAAACACGTGACATCGGAAGAAGCAAGGAGCAATATTATTTGCGCTACAATATTATGGATAATTTCCTTCTGATGGTGGTTAAGATAGTTGTTTGGGCAAGTTTTTTATGAGTTGCTTTGTGTTTGTTGTCGAAGTTCCTTACGAGGAGAGACCTCGCGAGCCCTTCCCCTTTTGTCCTTACACCTTTTGTCTTTGTGAGTTTTTGTCGTCGATGTTTATTTTTTTCGTGCAATCTTATATTCTCCTTGGAGCCGCTAGTGCGGTTATGGATCGTCGTTGCGTCCTAAACCTCCCTTAGTATACTTAGCCAAAATTAAGGGATTTATGGGGTTGACCTCTTTTAGAGGTTCTTGATTATATTTGATGTTGTTGTACTTGTTAGAGTTTAATATTTTGTTGTTATTGTTATTGTGCTTGTTGCTCTTTTCTGCGTCCTATGTTCAGTTGCCTTTTTCTTCCGTTAATTTTGTCGTAGTGTTTTCCTTCTGCAGCCTGTTTTGAAATTGTGTTTTTTTTTTTAGGTTTTTAACTCCCTTGTGTGGTTTTTCAATTTCCCTTTGGAGTTTGCTTTCTTTTGGTTTCCGCATACCCAGATAGTTTACCATCACTCTCTCTCTTTCTGAAGCTTAATGACACTTCTAGTGCACAAAATATGATGTGACATTTGTTGATGGCAAAATAGTCTAATATCCTAATTGTAATTGGGTCTTTCCTTAGGTGGTTGTTGCTTCTTTGGGTGTTTTTGTTTTACTTGTCATTTTTCCGTGTGTTTGTTCCTTCTGCCTTGCTTATCCTTTTTGCTTGCTTCCCTCCACATGTAGTTTTTTAGTTTTAGCATTGCCACCCCTTTTTGTTCCCATGGACTCCGATGGTTTACCATTGCGCCTTTTAATACATTCGGTTTTTTTTTTTTTTTAATATCTTAGTTGACGGCATGGATGGATTATCTCCTCCATTATCAATAACGACCATCACCATTAAGTTGTTCATTAGAAAATTGGAGCCAATAGTGAATACGAAACAAATTTAAGCGTTTAAAGGGATGCCTTGCTCTGAAAGCTCAAAACAGGCTATCTCCACTTGTCTCCTGGACAATTTCCAATTCTACATTTGTAGATTACAATTTGACACTAAAGATCATAAAACGTATCCAAAGTGGCAAATTTTATGTTTTGACCTTCATATGTTAGCTATTCAATGTCTTCAAACATGCAAAATTAATCTTCTATTATGCCACATTTTTGTATGACATTGTCGTGGACCACACTAAATTACGGTCGATGACATGAATGAAAATTTCCATTTATCATGAACGACATATTAAACAAATACACTTAGAGCCCATATTAAAGAAAAATAAAAAACATACATAAAATTAAACAATGAAACTTGGCCTTTCAATTATGACACCGACCAAAAAAATATATATATATATATATATATATATATACAATGTTTTTTTTTACTTTTATAATGTATCACTTTTGAAGTTGATGCCAAAATCTTGTTTAATGAATCCAAATCCAATTTCAATGACAAACTAGTCCGAATTGTTATTCAATGTGTCCAAAATCACAAATAAATGATATCTTTCCAGGATTGTGGCTCGACAACCCATCAAAACGTTAAAATTAGGAAAATAATTTTCTGGAGGGCTTGTCAAAGTAAAAACATTTTCGCATTTTGGGAGTCAAACAAAATTTAGATTACTAACAAAATCAACCGATTAAATAAAATCACTCAGCTCCTTTATTTTTCTTTGCCTTTTTTATTTGGTCGTGCTCTTTTAATAAAAAGTCATATTTATTTATTTTCTAGATATAAAATACCAAAGATACAAACTGAATATATTGAAAAATGGATTCCCACAACTTCACTAGAACGGTAGTACAATAGAAAAGCCAAAATGCAACCTCTACCTCTTGCTAACACATCCATTTTTTTTTTTTAATCTTTTTAATTTCTTAAATTAAATTTGCTAACAAAGAACGGGAATTCCCACGCAGAGTTTTCACGTCTTTCACAAAACCTCAATTAAATGAAAAAATTAAACCTCAACAAAAAGTTTGATTCAATGAATGAAAATGTTAATAAAATAAAATTTAATTCAATTGAATTTAAACCAATTAATTTAACCCCTTTTCTTTTAATGGAATGATTTTCTCATTCTTTTTCAATCGCGAGTGTACGTTTAAGTAGTACTCGCACTCGGAGGATTTGTAACAATTTTCATTTAATTCCCACTCTTTAATCGAATGAATACGCTCTTATAACATTTCAAGATTTTCAATTTTTTTATGAAAGCAAAAACTTGTCGTTTCTTATCTTAACCCCGGGAATTCGACAACAAAATAGGCCAAATAAATAATGGATATCGCGATACCACAACATGTTAATGATAAATCTCTTATAGGTAATTCCTGATTGAAATTTGTTGACATTTGTCGACATTTCAAGTCTTTGACCAATCGTTGACAATGTCGAGAGCTTTCAAGAATATACATTAAGCTCAGGCCTTGCACTACTTCATACAATTAGTGTGGTTACAATCCATTCCCCAATAGCTAAGAAAATCAAATTATAAAAACTATAAATTTGATTGTAAATCGGACGTGGGACAGAGATCACGGAACAGAATACAATAACACACACACACACACATATATATATATATATATATATATATATATATATATAATGCGCATTAAGCTCCATTTGTGTGCTTGTAATCCATTTCCTAACAACGAAGAAATTCGAATTATACATTTCTAAAAACCACAAATTTTATCATAAATAAGACGTGGGACTGAAATAATGAAACAAAACATATTAACAAATTAAAGTAAAAATAAGTTACATTTTCTAAGTCTACTAACAATGACGGGAATGCGACTACAATGCAAAATTTGACATTTTTTATACAAAACCGAATTCTAATGGTTGATATAGTTAGTAATACCAAGATGTATAAGGGAGAGAGCGAGGGAGGAGCGGGAGGAAGAGAGGAGGGGGAGAGGGAGAGGGAAAGGGAGAGGGAGAGGGAGAGGGAGAGGGAGAGGAGGAGGGAGAGGGAGAGGGGGAGGGGGGGGGAGGGGAGGGAGGGGGAGAGGGGGAGGGAGAGGGAGAGGGAGAGGGAGAGGGAGAGGAAGAGGG